>JAMYXO010001641.1:7500-28253 GCA_033310375.1 Conus canariensis | reverse complement strand
TATTCATGTTGCCAACGTGTTTGGCTTAAAATTAAATTGTTTGTCATCTGTCAAGTTTGCCAAGTGTGACCTACTTATGACATATTCATGTTAATAACATATTTTGGCCTAATTTTGAATGGTTAACCAACTCTTCAGTCTGACAGGTGTTTGAAGTTCTGGTACTTGATATGCAAGAAATCGCAATAGGTCGGAGTTCTGGAAGATTTGCTCTTTGGTCATCGAAATGGGCCGCAAAATTTTGACAGAACACTTAAGGACGAAGACGACTGGTACCTTTAGATAAAGCGTTTTAACAGGTAGGAATCAACAACGAGGCCAGGCACTACTGCAGATCGTATGACTGCTGCCATCACTCCGCCCCTACAGGTTGGACCAACGAGCGTAGACTGAGTGATTCCTGTAATGCCAGCCAGGAGGGATGCACACTGGTATATCTTATTGTTGGTTATCACACACAGGTATATCCTATTGCTGGTTATCATACACACTGATATATCATACTGTTGGTTAACACACACAGGTATATCCTATTGCTGGTTAACACACACACTGTATATCCTATTGTTGGTTATCACACACACTGGTATATCCTATTGTTGGTTATCACACACACTGTATATCCTATTGTTGGTTATCACACACACACACCGATATATCCTATTGTTGGTTATCACACACACTGGTATATCCTATTGTTGGTTATCACACACACACACACACACACACACACACACACACACACACACACACACACACACACACACACACTGGTATATCCTATTGTTGGTTAACACACACACTCACACCACACACACACACACACACACACACACACACACACACACACACACACACACACACACACGCACGCACGCACGCACGCACGCACACACACACACACACACACACTGGTATATCCCATTCTTGATTAACACACACACACACACACACACACACACACACACACACACACACACACACACACACTGGTATAACCTATTGTTGGTTAACACACACAGGTATATCCTATTGTTGGTTATCACACACACTGGTATATCCTATTGTTGGTTATCACACACACTGGTATATCCTACACACTGGTATATCCTATTGTTGGTTAACACACACACTAGTATATCCTATTGTTGGTTAACACACACACTGGTATATCCTATTGTTGGTTAACACACACACACTGGTATATCCCATTGTTGGTTAACACACACACTGGTATATCCTATTGCTGGTTATCACACACACTGGTATATCACACTACACGCACGCGCGCGCGCGCACACACACACACACACACACACACACACACACACACACACACACACACACACACACACACACACTGATATAAATTATGCACACTCACATTCATGGACACTTCAAATTACACTCTCGCATCGCTGAACTGATGCAAACGTACCAGTGCACATACGTTTGGGGAGTGGGGGGGGGGGGGGGGACCTGAGACACTGAACACCTGTTATCTCAGTTACAGTGTGAATAGTCATTTGCGTCTGCAACTGGAAAGGCCCAGTAAAAGTCTGCTTCATAATCTAGGAGTCTTTGCAGTGTTGGCCTTGAGATTATTCCCACATTATCAGCGAACAATAAACATCAGAACGCTCTTTATTCAGTGTTCTTCCTTAGGTTGATCAGTCATCGAAGCTCAAACCTTAGCAGGCTTTATTCAGTGGACATTCTAAGTGTGTGATGTGTCAGCGAACACCAAGCATCAACAGGCTTTCTTCAATGGCTTTTCCTGTGTCAGTTGTGTCAGCAAACACCAAACATCAACAGGCTTTCTTCAATGGCTTTTCCTGTGTCAGTTGTGTCAGCAAATACCAAACATCAAGAGGCTTTGTTCAATGGCTTTTCCTGTGTCAGTTGTGTCAGCAAACACCAAGCATCAACAGGCTTAGTTCAATGGCTTTTCCTGTGTCAGTTGTGTCAGCAAACACCAAGCATCAACAGGCTTTGTTCAATGGCTTTTCCTGTCAGTTGTGTCAGCAAACACCAAGCATCAACAGGCTTTGTTCAATGGCTTTTCCTGTGTCAGATGTGTCAGCGAACACCAAGCATCAACAGGCTTTTTCAATGGCTTTTCCTGTGTCAGTTGTGTCAGCAAACACCAAACATCAAAGGCTTTGTTCAATGGCTTTTCCTGTGTGTAATATGTCAGCGAACACTAAACATCAACAGGCTTTGCCCAAAGGCTTTTCCTGTGTGTAATATGTCAGCAAACACCAAACATCAAGAGGCTTTGTTCAATGGCTTTTCCTGTGTGTAATATGTCAGCGAACACTAAACATCAAAGGCTTTGCCCAATGGCTTTTCCTGTGTGTAATATGTCAGCAAACACCAAACATCAAGAGGCTTTGTTCAATGGCTTTTCCTGTGTCAGATGTGTCAGCAAACACTAAACATCAAGAGGCTTTGTTCAATGGCATTTCCTGTGTCAGATGTGTCAGCAAACACTAAACATTAACAGGCTTTGTTCAATGGCTTTTCCTGTGTTAGATGTGACAGCGAACATCAAACATCAACAGGCTTTGTTCAATGGCTTTTCCTGTGTCAGATGTGTCAGCAAACACTAAACGTCAACAGGCTTTGTGTCTGATGTGTCAGCGAAGAGATTCAACGTTAGCTTGTCCCTTTTTCTGACAACATTGAGCGTAAACTTGAACGTACCAGAGCATATTGTTAAAGAGTTGGAGTCTTTGAATCATGCAACATGTGGCATGAAATGAAGCTGACTTTTATATCGCAATTATTCTGCTTTTTCTATTGAAATTTGATTACCTGCAAAAGTTTTAATCTCAAGGACAAGAATAGTGTTTGATCACAAACTTACAACACTCGTTTTCCAACACTTCTTTGTGTGCACATGGACACACACACACCTTGATATCTCCTTTCACCTCCTATCACATTACAATTAGTGGTCGTACATCAATCAAAAAGCTCAATGAGGGTGATATCTTTGCCAACAATATCACGCTTAATTAGTTTGTTGACCACAGTTGTTAAACTCTTGTTGTCACTTTGCTGTCAAGCTATCAGTATTAATGCTGGTAATATATCAGTTTAGAAGTTGAGTGGCAAGGATCACTTTACTACTCACAATGTTTACGTTCGACCTGTGTATGACACGATAGTTAAACACTTAATTAGACACAAATCCATGACTTGCACTTGTTTTCTTTACATCTCCCGCCAAAATTCTTCTGCCTTCCACCCCAAGCCCCGTCCCCCCCCCCCCCCCCCCCCGCCCTCCTTCACTCCTAAGTCATATCTATAGTGACATAGCAATTGAAATGACTGCCTGTATTGGGGGCCGGAATCTTGGTGATCCTGGGGTTGCGGGTTCGAATCTCCACTGTGCCGTTTCGGTACAGGGGGATTTTTCCCTCGGTGTGAACATTGGTTCTGACTCCATTTCACATACAGTCCTTCGAATGAGACTATAAACCGAGGTTCCGTGTGTGAACGCACGCGTAACATCTTGCACACACGTAAAATCCCATCACCAACTTTCGGAAGAGAAGGACAGTTTGGCCGTTGGTATGGATGACACGTTACACATAGCATGCACCTTCCCTGAAGTCGGAGTATGGCTGCCTTAATGGCGGGATTAAAAAAAAACACGTGTCATACACACAAAACTCCACTGCCTTTTTGGGGCAGATGGGATTGATCCTTGCCTGTCTTTTCAGGGAGTGTCCGCATGAGTATCAGCCTGCGTAAAAACTGCCTGTATTCTGTCTTTCCCTCACAACTTAACTGTTCTATATTATTACCTTTATCATGCAGCGACAGACTGTATCTCTGGCTAGATCCTAGTAAAGACAGTTAATTTACACAACTAATAATAGCCGTGACAATGCTCGGGTTGGTCAGCAACTGACGTTGTCCCTTTGGCTTTCAGTGCTCTTTGACCTCCCCAACATCCTCTTTGAGTCCTCTAGCAAGACAGACAGATTTTGTTTTCGACATTGATTATCATTTGTTTATTTTTATTTGTGTGCTTTCGGTAAGATTTATAGCATGACAGATAGATTTTGTTTGACATTGATTATCATTTTGATTATCATATGTTTATTTTATTTGTGCACTTTGGGTACAGATTTTCAGCATGACAGAGAGATTTTGTCCGACATCGGTTATCGTTTTGATTATCATTATCATTTTGATTATCATTTGTTAATTTTTATTTGTATTTTTTGGGTACAGATTTCTAGCATGACAGACAGATTTTGTTTGATATTGATTATCATGTTGACGGTCATTTGTTTATTTCCTCTATGTACTTTTTGCTACCGATTTCAGCACAGCGCATCGTTTCTTTTTGTTTTCCTATTCTACCTTTCTCTGGCTGTCCGAGGAGGTGGTGGATTCTCTTGTTTTCTGCAGTGATGCCAGGAATATCATAGAGTTATAGGTGGTAAATCGCACTTCAATGGCGTGGATGGACTAGCCACAACATTCTCTTGTTCTCTGCCGTGATGCCAGGAATATCACAGAGTTATAGGTGGTAAATCGCACTTCAATGGCGTGGATGGACTAGCCACAACAAGAGGGACTCAGACTGATGACTTTCACGTCAGGTACAATGTTCAAAGCTCGGTAGGAGTATTGGAAAGGCCTGTTCACAGGGTAGAATTCGATTACTCCACGCTCTTAGAGAAATGTAAACATTGACACTTTAATACCCACATTATATTCACGACTCCTCCAGCCATACCTTTAAATTCCCCAGATTTTGTGCTTAATATTTTCATCATGGCATACACACAGAACAAATATATTAGGTCGTGTATTTATTTCAAGAGTTACCCTACTTGTTTGCTGTTAACTGTTTACTGTTCCCTAACTCATTTCGTATTTACTTACACACAATGCATGTTTACCCGCACCTGGTTTCCTCCATCACTACATGTGTAATTATAGTAAGAACAAGAACTGGGGAAAACAAATGAAAGTTAATTCCTCCTGCATTACAGCAACGAATTGACGAGGATGCACACCACACACACACACACACACACACACACACACACACACACACACACACACACACAATATATATATATAATATATATATATATATATATAATGCTGAACAATTAAGTAGTGGGGGAAAACAAGTGCAGGCTAACAATTCTTCAGTCATTATAGTAATGACTTGGCAAAGATTTGAACTTTTAGAAAAGAAAAAAAAAAATGGATGAAGAAAATGGGGGGGAATATATTATAAATATGAGAAATATATATATATATATATATAATTTGTTTATAATTGAATATTTCTTGCAGTCATTGCAACACCAAGCTGCTCTGTAAGTTGCTGGAATGGTGCTCGGTACTTATCCTTGGAATTTATTAGTTTGTTGTAATTTAGTCCCTTGCGGATTCATTCCAAGAACTGGCCCTCAGCACTTGTGTCTTAAGAGGTTATCTTTTTATATTTTCTACTTTTCACAAGAAAATGTAGCTTGTTTTGTTCTTTCATGATTTTCTTTTGCTTCTTAGGTGGCACCTTTGGTTGGTTTTTTGAAAACTCAACAAACATATTACGGTATTGCACACCAGCTTTTTCTGGGATAGCATTCTTCTTAAAACCGAAAAGGAAGAGGAGTCAAATTACCACTTTCCGCGGTCACTGAGAAGAAACAATCAAGTTTCGAAATATCGGTATCTGACCAGGAGTTATATGTTAGTGAGTTTCCCCCCTATTGGAGATTTTCTCCCCCTTGGAGACTATAAGCTTGCTAAAAGTTCATTTTGAGAAGCATTTATTTTATTTTTCCCCATTCACCCACTCAAGCACATACTGTTAGTTAGGCAGAATTATCTACCACTGCAGGTATGTATGCTTCTGTCCCCCTATTTCTTCAATCTAAGACATAAGGGCAAGCTTTGTTTATAATTGAATATATATATATATATATATATAAAAAACAACTGGTCTGGAGATAGACAGGAGTGGTGGAAAGGAAATGGGGCTGAAGAAGAAGGTGTTGAAGCGTAAATATGACACATGGATGGACAGCAAATGCACCATCAAATTTGTCTAGTAAACATGCATTTTTTGTTACGTTTGTTTGGCGTCGAATTTTTTATCCTGAGTGAGATTCTTCTGCAGAACAAGATCTGAGTACGCGGAGAGAGACAACAGACAGACAGAGACAGGATGGAATTGTACAAACCAGGGGGCAGCATACACCCGATGAACAAAAAACTGAAAGTAACATAGATCCAGATGAGTGGAGGGTAACATAAGTAAATGTAATAGACTTAAGGAACAATAGGGTTAAACATAGACCATGGGTGACGTAGACCGTAGACATAGACCTGACCAAGTGTAAACATTGTCAATACAGAACTGAGTTAAACATACACCTAAGTAAACACTGACCGGGAGGGAGGGGGAGGGCACATAGACCTGGCCAAACTTTATGTCTTGGTAAATATTCAACTATGCTAGCATAAACCCAGATAAACGACCCAGGTGTGCACAGATCTAGAGGGACATAGACCAAGGGAGGACATAGACTGAGAGGACGATAGACCTGTGAGAAACGTACACCCAGGTGTGGATCATAGACCCTCCAGGAATGTAGAAATTAAAACTTTTTTTGGAGGCGGTTACCCCCATCCCAACCCCCCCCCCTCTCTCTCTCTCTCTCTCTCTCTCTTCTTCTTCTTCTTCTTCTTCTTACTTCTTCTCCTCCTCCTCCTCTTTCTTCTTCTCCTCCTCTTTTTCTTCTTCCTCTTCCGCCTCCTTCTCCTCCTTTTGCTTCTTCTTCTTCTTCTTCTCTCTCTCTCTCTCTCTCTCTCAAAAATATATCTGTCTGTATGTATGTATCTCTCTCTCTCTCTCTCTCTCTCTCTCTTATATATATAATATATATATATAGACATATATGTCTAGGAATGTAAACCTGGAGTCCAAAACACTATTGTTCCCAAACTTCTGCACATCCCGTCTCTCTTCACAACAGTAACTCCTGTCCTTAGCCGTTCGTGGTGACAGACCTACGGCAAGACCCTCACCTCCTGCCTGGGTGACGGCCAGACAGACGGCTTGGACTGAGGCGGTGCTGCCCCTGTCCGTGCCAAATGAGGTCTGCAAATCAATCAGCAGCGTGTTGAGGCCAATGACGAACATAAAGAGGATGACGTGGTTGCAGCACGCGCACAAGAAGAAGACCACGTCCTCTGAGGTCAAAGGGCAGCTTCCACAGCGTCGTCCCATACCGAGGAGAATGAAGGGGTGCAAGCGTGAAGGAAAGGGGCGAAGATGAATGTGCCAGCCTGCTGAATGAAGGGAAACAGAGCTAGAGTAGAGGGGATTTTATGTCAGGTTTTTGTTTTGTTTTGTTTCCTCCTCCTCCTCTCTTCCTCCTCCTCCTCCTCCTTCTCCTCCTCCTCCTCCTCTTTCTCCTCCTCCTCCTCTTCCATGTCGTCATTTTGTCTTTTTCATCATCATCATCATCATCATCATCATCATCATCATCATCATCTTTTTGTTCTTATTCTTCGTGTTCTTCTTCTTGTTCTGCTTGTTTTTGTCCTTGTTCTTGTTCCTCTCCTTCTCCTCCTCCTCCTCTACTACGAGAGAGAGAGAGGAGAGAGAGAGAGAGAGAGGAGAGAGAGAGAGAGAGAGAGAGAGAGAGAGAGAGAGAGAGAGAGAGAGAGAGACAACCATATCCACAGTTGAAGGCGTCACAAAATTTAACCCACATTGTTTGGTTTTATCTGTATGCTGATGGAACTGAACGTGCGTATTTCTTTTTGTCTCTGTTAATTGAAATTCTGATGATGTAGAGCTTATTTTCAGACCAGCTGCGTGCACTAATCAACGGCTTGATAACAAAATGTCGTGAAATCCTAAATTGTTTTTGTTTTAGAGAATGGATGGTATTCATATACATATATACGTGCATACATACACAAATACATACATACATACATACATACATACATGCATGCATGCTTACATACACATACATACATGCATACATGCATCCATCCAACCATATATATATATAGAGAGAGAGAGAGAGAATGGTACTGAGGATCAGCGCAATCTTAAAAACAGTGCTCAACCACAGTGGGAGCGACATTTGTTATATTAAAAGCAAGTTAAAATCAAGCTTCTAAAAACATCTACAAATTTGTTTCACGCTGTGCGGTCGTCAGGATGTGATGAGCTTGTGTTGCCAGTGCCACGTATATATATAGCTAGCTGGTTTGCTGTTGTTTTTTTCCCGTGCTACATGTGTTTCTCAGGTGTTGGTTTTTTTCGCTGATAGGAACTTCCATCTGTGTCTGCAATTGTTAACCATTTCTGTTCTAACATTTAGAGTTGCCAACTGTGGTTTACATAGTATAATGTATTTCTCTGTTAGGCATAGATTGCATTTTTTTGAAATGTTGTTGTATGATGCTGCTCTTTTTAAAATTTTCCAAGATATGTTGTAGTCTATGTTTTTTTCTTTAAGTTTCCAAATGTATTTACTCAATTCTGTTTGGTTTTTGTATCTTTCTTTGTTGAATGATTGTTTATGATTTGCATATCTAGTTTTGAATTGGTTTTCCGTGATACCTACATATGTTTCTTTTGCGTTCTCTGATGTTACAGTGGCTTGGTACACAATGTTGTTATAAAGGCATTTGTTGCTTAGGGGGCACTGTTCTTTTTTGGTACAGTTACAAGATTTCCTTTCGTTACCCTCCTTTTTTTCTGTGCTGCTTTTCATTTTGTTTGCTGAATCGATGGCATTTTTAAGGTTCGGCATACATGAATATGATAATTTGATGTTGTTTTTGTTGAATATCTTGAATAATTTATGGTCTTTTGGGAAAGATGATGTCAAGATTTTAAAGAATTCTTTCCCTACATTTGTTTTAACTCTTGCATCATATGGGGGATTGTACCATATGATATTCCTTTTCCTGTTCTTTCTGCATCTTTTTGTATCATTGTCTGGATCGTATCTTAGTTTGTAATTGTAGCCACTTGTATGTAACGCCTCTTGGTATTCAGCTGTAGCGTTGTTGAATACTGTTTCGTTACATGACAAATTGGATAGTCTTTTATTTATGCTTTTGGGTATTGTTTTCAGTATGGAGGGTGGGTGATTGCTTTTGATGTTTACATAAACAGGCGTGTCATTTGGTTTCTTGTATGGTTTATATGTGTGTTGGTTGAGGTCTAACGTTATGTCTAAATAGTTCACTATCTTTTTGTTTGCTTCTATTGTGATTTTTAAGTTTTGGTTGTGGAAAATTTTACACAATTCTTTTTTCTTATTTTCAATATTTCTAGGGTTGTCATTCAGAGCGGCAAGGCCGTCATCCCTGTACAGTCCAGTTTGTTTTCCAAGTTTTTTTTGAATATTGGATAACATGAATAGTCCGACAAGTTCGCAAGTTTCGGCACCATCGTATGATCCCATTGTGACATCGAAAGTTGAATTCCTGCTTGTGTTCTTAATCCAGGTTTCATTTTTATTGTGCAGTAAAGTTTTCTTTGTGTGGAAAATGATTTCCATTTCTGACCCTGATATTTCTGTGTACACAGTACACAGAAATATCAGGGTCAGAAATGGAAATCATTTTCCACACAAAGAAAACTTTACTGCACAATAAAAATGAAACCTGGATTAAGAACACAAGCAGGAATTCAACTTTCGATGTCACAATGGGATCATACGATGGTGCCGAAACTTGCGAACTTGTCGGACTATTCATGTTATCCAATATTCAAAAAAAACTTGGAAAACAAACTGGACTGTACAGGGATGACGGCCTTGCCGCTCTGAATGACAACCCTAGAAATATTGAAAATAAGAAAAAAGAATTGTGTAAAATTTTCCACAACCAAAACTTAAAAATCACAATAGAAGCAAACAAAAAGATAGTGAACTATTTAGACATAACGTTAGACCTCAACCAACACACATATAAACCATACAAGAAACCAAATGACACGCCTGTTTATGTAAACATCAAAAGCAATCACCCACCCTCCATACTGAAAACAATACCCAAAAGCATAAATAAAAGACTATCCAATTTGTCATGTAACGAAACAGTATTCAACAACGCTACAGCTGAATACCAAGAGGCGTTACATACAAGTGGCTACAATTACAAACTAAGATACGATCCAGACAATGATACAAAAAGATGCAGAAAGAACAGGAAAAGGAATATCATATGGTACAATCCCCCATATGATGCAAGAGTTAAAACAAATGTAGGGAAAGAATTCTTTAAAATCTTGACATCATCTTTCCCAAAAGACCATAAATTATTCAAGATATTCAACAAAAACAACATCAAATTATCATATTCATGTATGCCGAACCTTAAAAATGCCATCGATTCAGCAAACAAAATGAAAAGCAGCACAGAAAAAAAGGAGGGTAACGAAAGGAAATCTTGTAACTGTACCAAAAAAGAACAGTGCCCCCTAAGCAACAAATGCCTTTATAACAACATTGTGTACCAAGCCACTGTAACATCAGAGAACGCAAAAGAAACATATGTAGGTATCACGGAAAACCAATTCAAAACTAGATATGCAAATCATAAACAATCATTCAACAAAGAAAGATACAAAAACCAAACAGAATTGAGTAAATACATTTGGAAACTTAAAGAAAAAAACATAGACTACAACATATCTTGGAAAATTTTAAAAAGAGCAGCATCATACAACAACATTTCAAAAAAATGCAATCTATGCCTAACAGAGAAATACATTATACTATGTAAACCACAGTTGGCAACTCTAAATGTTAGAACAGAAATGGTTAACAATTGCAGACACAGATGGAAGTTCCTATCAGCGAAAAAAACCAACACCTGAGAAACACATGTAGCACGGAAAAAAACAACAGCAAACCAGCTAGCTATATATATACGTGGCACTGGCAACACAAGCTCATCACATCCTGACGACCGCACAGCGTGAAACAAATTTGTAGATGTTTTTAGAAGCTTGATTTTAACTTGCTTTTAATATAACATATATATCTATATATATATAAAATATAATATGTTGTGTGTGTGTGTGTGTGTGTGTGTGTGTGTGTGTGTGTGTGTGTGTGTGTGTGTATAGAGAGAGATATCAGTATGGTTAAATAGCCTAAAACAATTCTAAAAGTGCTCAACCCTTGGGGAGCAACATTTGTTGAAGCAAGTATTAAAAGGAATCTTAAATATTAATATTATATATATATATATATATATATATATATACATATATATATATATATATATATATATATTTAATTATAAACAAAGCTTGCTCTTATGTCTTAGATTGAAGAAATAGGGGAGATAAGCATTCATATTTGCAGTGGTAGATAATTCTGCCTAACAGTATGTGCTTGAGTGGGTGAATGGGGAATAATAAATGCTTCTCAAAATGAGCCTTCAGCAAGCTTATAGTCTCCAATCGGGAGACAATCTCCAGTGGGAGGAAACTCACTAACATATAACACCTGGTCAGATACCAGAAAGAAAATCATAACAGAGCAAAACAAGCTACAGCTACTGAGGGCCAGTTCTTGGAATGAATCTACAAGGGACTGAATTACATAAAACTATTAAATTCCAAGGATAAGTAACCAGCACCATTCCAGCAACTTACAGAGCAGCTTGGTGTTGCACTGACTGCAAGAAATATTCAATTATAAACAAAGCTTGCTCTTATGTCTTAGATTGAAGAAATAGATTGTAAGTTGCTGGAATGGTGCTGGTTACTTATCCTTAGAATTTATTAGTTTATTTTAATTCAGTCCCTTGCAGATTCATTCCAAGAACTGGCCCTCAGTACTTGTGTCTCAAGAGGTTATCGTTTTATATTGTCTACTTTTCACAAGAAAATGTAGCTTGTTTTGCTCTTTCATGATTTTCTTGCTTCTTAGGTGGCACCTTTGGTTGGTTTTTTGAACACTCAACAACCATACTACGGTATTGCACACCAGCCTTTTTCTGGGATAGCATTCTGCTTAAAACCGAAAAGGCAGAGGAGTCAAGTTACCACTTTCCGCGGTCACTGAGGAGAAACACTCAGGTTTCGAAATACCGGTATCTGACCTGGAGTTATATTTTAGTGAGTTTCCTCCCCATTGGAGATTGTCTCCCCCTTGGAGACTATAAGCTTGCTGAAGGCACATTTTGAGAAGCATTTATTATTCCCAATTCACCCACTCAGTTAGGCAGAATTATCTACCACTGCAAATATGAATACTTATCCCCCCCCCCCCCCCCCCCCCCCCCCCTATTTCTTCAATCACAGACATAAGAGCAAGCTGTGTTTATAATTGAAAATTTCATGCAGTCATTGCAACACCAAGCTGCTCTGTAAGTTGCTGGAATGGTGCTCGGTACTTATCCTTGGAATTTATTAGTTTATTGTATATATATATATATATATATATATATATATATATATATATTGTTAAAAAGGAAAGGTTTGAAATTTTACCTACAACGTTGTTTCATGAAACCGCATGCGGTTGCAATCGTCAGGATGTGGGGTCTGTGCTGCCGGTGTTTTATAACTGCTTGTGTTGTCTGTCATCACGTGCTGTCTGTGTTTTTCGTGTGTTTCTGATTCTTGTTCACTGATAGGAATTTCCACTGTGCCTGCAGTTGTTAACCATTTCTATCCTGGTTTTAAAGTTGCCATTGTGGTTTGCATAGTATTATGTATTTTTCTGTTGAGCATAGGTTACATCTTTTTGAAATATGTTATATGGTGCTGCTCTTTTTATGATTTTCCAGGAATATTGTAGTCTATTTTTTTCTCTTTGAGCTTCCAGATGTATTTACTCAATTCTGTTTGGTTTTTGTATCTTTCTTTGTTAAATGACTGTTTGTGGTTTGCATATCTAGTTTAAATTGGTTTTCAGTAATACCTATATATGTTTCTTCTGCGTTCTCTGATGTTACAGTGGCTTGGTACACAATGTTGTTGTAGAGGCATACACGTTCACATATACTGAAAATGCAACACTGCCAAATGTTATCAGTATTAAATGCTTATCATGACATCACACACACACACACACACACACACACACACACACACACACACACACACACACACACACACACGTACGCACATACATGTGTGTGTGTGTGTGTCTATACCTTATAAATTTGCACACAACACACACACACACACACACACACACACACACACACACACCCCGCGCGCGCGCGTGCGCGCGCGCGCACACGCACATTCATATATACATGTACATGTGACTGTGTGTGTGCATGCGTGCGTGTGTGTGTATGTGTGTGCGTGTGTGTGTGTGTGTGTGTGTGTGTGTGTGTGTGTGTGTGTGTGTGTGTGTACACGAGGTGAAAACAGCTGCAGTCCAGCAATTCCTCCGACATTAGAACGGTGACTTGAAGATTATTGTTAACAAAAAAATAATAACAAAGTGGAGCAGGATGGCGGGAGGGGGTGGGTGGGGGGGGGCGGGTTAAAGAAAAAATAAGAACGAAGAAGATAAGCGTTATCTTGTAATTTAAGCAGAATTCTTCGCTGGCAACACATGAGAAGCATGACAGCCTGTCTTGAAAACAACCGTTTATATCGCTTGCCTAAAGACTTTTCGTCCCCTAAGTCGGATCATCAGTGAGGCACGGCTGATCATGTCGGCTGTCTTCTCCAGGTGCCACAAGGAAACATGCCATCTCTAATTCTGTGGTATTCTCACCACCAAGGGGTCCAAAACAAAACCCAATGGCGTCCCAAAGCAGCCAACGATTTTAGGTAATATTGCTTACAGCCGACCACTGAGGGCCATATCAGGGTGTACACCGCAGCCAGAAATTCTTCATTGTATATTCAATGAGTTGCTCAAGTGTGTTTCTGCTGTGCCTGGGCTTGAGTTTTATTTCTGAATGCAAGGCAGTATGTTTGGTATAACTGACATGGAAAGTTTGATACGTGAAGTAGAAATGAAATTAGGGTCAGCTTGTGCGAAGCGTGATTAAAAATGTGTTTGGCAGATTAGCGAATGAGGTCAAATCAGTTACGCCTTCCTTGTCATCTCTCTACCTGTCCTGACATTGACGAAGACCTAGGAGTCTTCCACACTGTGCATTAACTATTTTGTAGTCGGTTATGGAAGTACACGGTGCGTGTCAGCATCTTTCCCGGCACCAGTTCAATAGCGTCACCAGTGTTCACACACACACACACACACACACACACACACACACACACACACACACACACACACTAACACACATACACACACACACACACACACACACACACACACACACACACACACACACACACACACATCTCCACGTCATCAGCGTCACCAGTATTCACACACACACACACACCACACACACACACACACACACACACCCCACACACACCGCACACGTGCACGCACGCCCACACACACACACACACACACACACAGCGCGCCGCGCGCGCGCGCAAATACACACACACACATACATGCATATACATACAGACACACATACGGACGTGCGTATGCACGAGCACGATTCGTAATAGCCGTTGCAAACAAAAGCATCATGAACTAAGTGTGTGTGTGTGTGTGTGTGTGTGTGTGTGTGTGTGTGTGTGTGTGTGTGTGTGTGTGTAATAATAATAATAATAAATGGTTTATTCAGTTTTTGCAGGCCCTCTGGCCCATATGAACAGGAGAACTGATTTGCACATAATTAGCAAGGTGTAGGTGAGTTTGAAGGAGTACAATGACAAGTAAACATGAAATGCACGGCAAATTTATGAGCAACACAAGTAAACGATTACCTTACAGATCAGTTATAGACAGGGGCTTTACTTCCTTAACTTTAAGGATTCTGTAATGTACACTGCAACTTTGAATAACAATTCATTTGACATGTTTCTACCTAATAACTGTATCTTAAATTCAGACGGAAAACGATGATAATACAAGGGTATGAATTTCCTGCGAAGTGTGGCATATTTAGGACAGATTAACATGAAATGACATAAATCTTCAATACAATGACCGTCACACTGTTTACAAATTGGGTCAATGATTTGTTGAGTCGAGTGACACAAACTATTCAGAGGTAACCGATTGCATCTAAACAGACACAAAACACGACGATGTTCGCGAGCAGACAACTGACTCACGTAACTGGCCATTACTATCTCTGGGTGATACATACAATAGTCAGGGTATGATGAAAGTGAAGAATGCCAGTCTTGAGAATACGAATCCTTCAAACGTTGTTTGAGCAGATCTATAAAACAATGAGCATTTCTACATTCTGCATCTGCCATACATATCCAAAGCCGTAAGTGCACAATAGCTGTCTTACACGTGTAACCCAGTTTTTTCTACCAGAATGATCGTACATTTGCATCATTTCATAGCATTGTTTTGGATATCTGTTGTCGGACATGCACACAAGCCTGCACCAATATTTCACAAGTCGTAGGTATGTATCAATATAGATGGGATATCTACCACACTCCCCAAGGGCAATGTTGTTTTTGACATCCCTTCCAACCCCTAAAACCATCTTGCAAAATGTAATCTGTACTTTTTCAATAGCATCATATCTTTGAAACCCCCATATTTCAGAACCATACAACAGAATTGGCTTTACTTTTGTGTCAAAAATTTTGAATAATGTAGCTGCTGGAATTCCTTGAAGTTTAACCTGCAGTCTTTTAATTCCTGCCACTGCTCTCAGAGACTTACCTGACAGATTTTCTGTACACCTGGACCAGTTTAATGTGGCTGAGAATATAACGCCAAGATAATTGTATGTGGGATCAGCCTGGATCTGCTTACCATCATACCACCATTTCTCAGTTGATTTAATGAAACCACCATTTTTGAACACAACCACTCTGGTTTTATCCATATTCACAGTCAGACCCCATTTATGGCAGTATTTTTCCAGACAAACTATCTTCTTCTGCAGGTCTGCCACAGAGTCAGAAACTAAAGCAATACCATCTGCATACATTAACAGAAAAATACCAAGTGGGTCTGCAAAAATGTCGATACCTCTTGCACCACAGTGTAATAAGTCAGCTTGCAACTCAGACAAAAATATAGAGAACAACAATGGACTTAAAACACATCCCTGTCTCACACCTAACACAGAGTCAAAATACTCAGTTATACTGGTCCCCACTTTGACAGCGGCTTTCACATTACTATACATGGCCTTCAATGTTTTGAACATTTTTCCGTGAATACCTGTTTTCTGTAATATGAAGTACAGCAGTTTTTGTCTGTGTATACTGTCGAATGCTTTAGAGAAATCCACAAAGAGTGTATAAAACCGACCACCCTGTTTTGTGAGGTATTTCTGAACCAGTGATTGAAGAGAAAAAATGTTATCTGTGGTACTGTAACCTTTGCGAAAACCTGCTTGCGCTTCAGGAATAGTATCATTTGCATCACAAAAGTCCTTTAGTCTGTTATTAACTACTGCACTGTGTAATTTGCTGATTATGTTCAGCAATGAAATCCCCCTATAATTGTCTGTTTTACTTGAACTACCTTTTTTGTGTAAGGGGAATATGACAGCTTTCGTCCAGCTTTGAGGGTACTCCCCACTTTCAAAAATTCTGTTGAACAACAGGTGCAGAAATTTAACAAGAACATCTTCAGCGTGAATGAAAAAAATCAGAGGACAGACCATCTGGTCCAGATGCTTTTCCATTTTTTAATGCATGAATAGCACTACGGATTTCAACTTCTGAAATGTCCTCATCTTCTTGGGCATTTAAACAGTCACTGCAGTTTCCAGGTACATGATCATTTAGAACACCTTCAACCTCCCGGCTGAAATCAGAGTCATCCGCTGATTGCTCTACATTGAACAGATTTTTAAAGTAATCATACCATGCACGAGGTGAAATCAATTTGGAACAGTTCGGTTTGGTTGATGTCAATGATTTAACTTTTTGCCAAAACGCTCTGGAATTAATATCAGAACACGCCGCATTTAGTTCGTTTAAGATGCACTCATTTTGTACTGCTTTTTTACTTTCACACAATTCTTTAAATTGCTGCTTCTGATTCAGATAATTTATTAAATCCTCCCTTAGATTAGACCGTCTGAATACACCCAAATATTGGTATTTCCTTTCCTTCGCACGCTCACACTCCTCGTCCCACCAGGGAGGCTGTTCACGGGATACTTGCATTTTCCGCTTTGCCCTCATTTGGCAAGCAGCGTTCTGAAGGAATGTGACAAGACAGGTCGACTCCGCCTCAACGTCACAATCAAGGGCTGTCATAAAATTTTGAAATTCTCTTTCTTTGTTACAGAAAATATAATCTGCGAATGACTCTGCATGTTCTTCCTTCCAAGCAAATCGAAACTCCTCTTCCAATATAATTTGTTCAGCATTATCCACAGTCTCCATGTTATCAAGATAAGTAAAGGAAGCAACAATAGGAAAATGATCAGATTCACACCTGTTTGCCACGCACATATCAACAACAGTATCAAACAGTACTTGTGAACAAACAAAATAATCTATAACACTTTTACCCTGGTTAGCTATGCATGTCATTTCTCCCTCACTATCCCCTTCAGTTCTTCCATTTACAATCAACAGATCATATTCTGTACATAGTTCAATAAGTCTTCTACCATAATTATTGACACCACTGTCTTTAGATTTACGAACAGTTTGTGGCACATTCTGCATTAATATTTCGACATCCTCTAGTAGTTGTGCGTGTCTGTTTTCACCGACATTATCCACATCAGATAGTTGAGACGTTCTGGCATTAAAATCGCCACACAGTAACCAAGGTAAGTCAGGATATCGGTCCATTACCTCTGACATACAGTTTTCTAATAAATCAATGCCGTTATAACTGTTCTTTCCATAGATCGCCGAACGTTCAGGAGCGATGTATACAAAAGCAGCGAGAATGTCAAAGGGAGAATTCAAAACACACTTACCAACCTTCAGAAAAACACAGTCCTAAGTTGATTGAAGTAGGTGTTCCACATGGCACGAAACAGATTTGTGTACACAGACAACAACACCACCTTTCAGCTTTGTCGTGCGTGGTGAGTAAAACACATGCAAATCCGGGAAAGCATTTTCTATATCACTTTTTTTTTACACAGCCACACTTCGGAAAATGAAAATATTTTTAAACTTTTCACAGAAACGTCGGAACGAATGACTTTTTAACTTGTAGAATAAACCTCGAACATTCCACGCCATTATTTGAAACACAGAAAACACTTCACAGGATAAAGGTGTGGGTGTATGAGTGGATGAAATGGGTTGGTGTGTGTGTGTGTGTGTGTGTGTGTGTGCTGTCAGCCGATGACCGAGGGGTGAAGACAGGAACGCTGGAAGATCGTCTCCTCCTGCTGTCCGCATTCCGATGACACTGGCCTGCCCGTCATCCCCGCCTCTGTCGCTCCACCAGACCGCTGGTTGTGGGGTCGTAGGCGAAGGACTTGCCTTCGATGACCAGGGTGTCGAAGCGGAGGAAGGCTTTCTTGTTGGCCGCCTTCGCTTCCTTCAGGAAAGGCAGAAGCTGACGACGCTGGTCCCTCACCCGTGGAGTGTGTGTGTGTGTGTGTGTGTGTGTGTGTGTGTGTGTGTGTGTGTGTGTGTGTGTGTGTGTGTTGTGTGTGTGATTTGAGAATGTAAAGAAAAGGTTTCTATGATTTTTCAATAGTGTTTGCATTACAACATGTATTATTTGTCCATCAGTCCCTCAAACTATTCCCCACTCCCACCCACTCCGAACACCCGGCCTTTCTCTCTCTATCCCTCCTAACAAACACCTATCCGTTTATCCAACTGCCTACCCACCCACTCCTCTATAATTCATTATGTCAACCCTTCCATCTCCAAACACCCATCAAGACACCACCCTATCCACTCGTCATCCGTCAGTCTATCCATCGATCACCCATCTCTATCTACCCATCTATCCATCCATATCTACTCACCCGTCCACACAACAGACAAACCATTCTTTTAGAGCACCTTCTATTTGGAACTCCCTCCCTGAAGACCTTCGTAATCAGCCTACTCTTTCTTCTTTTAAATCTCAGCTCAAAACTTACCTCTTCAAAAAAGCCTATTCTCTTCTGTAGATGACTAGATCTCTCTTAAATTCCTCCACAACTAGTTCGGTGAGACAGTTTATGCATGTAGGTGCGTCTGCCATTGTGTATTTTCTTTTTTTGCTGTGTGCATGAATATTGTATGAATAAGTGCAAATGGTGGATGTAAGCGCATTGAGTTGTACAACAAGAAATGCGCTATATAAGTATTATACATTATTATTATTATCATTATTATCTGTCCCTCAGTCCACTCGCCTACCGATTAATCAATCCGTCCGTCTATCTGTTCATTCATTTACCAAGTCATTCATCCACCTGTCCATACGCCGACCCCTTCCTTCATGCATTCATACCTCCGTCAACATATGCCTCTCCACATCTTCCTCAAACCATCCCATCCATTCATCCTCCCATCCACACTCTCCCTTTTTCCACCACTGCGCTCCTACCTTCCCTCCTTTTCAACCATCCTCACCAAACGACATACATACAGGTGCAGTGATATGAATGAAACACCCAATGGATTAGAAAGTGCAGTCCTTTATTGCTTTGGAGAATTACACAGTGTACAGTGACATCAGTAACGGAAAGGGAAGATTCAAGATACTTTCAACCATAGACACGGCTGACAGCGGGAACCTCGCTTGTTTCATCCATTAAACAACGAATTCCCCGTACCAGTGTTCATCTCTGGCATGCTAAATCTGACATCATGCCTTTTACACGTGTCTTTTTTTAATTTTCATTACTTTTCCAGTTTTTTATGGACTAGATCATGATTCATAACAGTAAAGGTCAAGACGAACAGTTTACTGTTGTGACCTAATGCTCGCTTTCCAAAACCAGTGTTCTGCATTTTGTAAAAACGTTACTGATTTTCCTTTTTTAGATTTTTTTCTCTCTTAAGCATTGTTGGGTCACACACACACACACACACACACACACACACACACACACACACACACACACACACACACACACACACACACACACACCTCACGCGTTCGCGCGCCCGCGAGCACAGGCACACGTACACACACACACACACACACACACACACACACACACACACACACACACACACACACACACAACACAACACACACTACCCACCACCACCACCAACACGATAGATGTGTGTGTTAGATGTACTATTATTATTATTACTATCATCATCATCATCATCATATCATCATCATCATCATCACATCACTACATATGATTTTTATTAATATAATAATTATTATTATTTTTATTATCATTATTGTTAATTTTTTTATTATTATTATTATCATCATCATCATCATCATTATTATTATTGCAATCATTATTATTATTATTATCAATATTGGTGTTTTTTTTGTTGTGGTTGTTGTTGTTGTTGTTTGATGATGATGATGATGATGATGATGATGATGATGATGATGATGATGATGATGATGATGTTACTGTTGCAGTTATCGCAGTTTTTGTACATCATCATCATCATGATCATTACCCATTATTTCCCTCACAGCGTATTTTTTTTCCTTTCGCTTTCAGTAATTTGTGACTCTTGATCGTTAAATTGCGCCTGTGATTTCGTGAAACATCACTACATTTTGGGGAAG
>JAMYXO010001641.1:0-2500 GCA_033310375.1 Conus canariensis | reverse complement strand
CATTTTCCTGGCTATTCCTGTCTATCAGACTTCACTTTCCTGGCAAACCTTGTTTTTATTTTCCTGGCAATTCCTGTCTGTTATTTTCCAGGAAACCCTGATTTCATTTTTCTTGCGAAATCTCGCTGCAATTTTCCAAGCAAGGTCTGTTTGCTATTTCCATGGCAATATCTCGCTGTCATCTTCTGGGAATCCCTATTCGCTAATTTTCTAGATATATCCTTGCCTGTCTTTTTTTTCTTCCTGATAATCCCTGTTTGCTAATTTCCTGGCAATTGCTATATAGAGAAGTGATTAATCTGTAGACAGTGCAATCTTTCACGCCGCAGAGTGTGATGATGCAGTGAATTTAATACTATCTTCCCCTCACACCCACTACAAAAGTACACAAATTTTCCACAGCCTCTCCCTCCCTCTCTCTCTCTCTCTCTCTCTCTCTCTCTCTCTCTCTCTCTCTCTCTCTCTCTCTCTTCTCTCTCTCTCTCTCACCTGTAATATTGTTTTGATCGACCCATTCAGTCAATCTTGAATTAATTATAGAGCTGTACATTTTGCTACTTATATCTGACAGAGAAATTCCTCTATAATTATTTGGATTATTTATATTGCCTTTCTTAAACAAAGGAATAATTATGGATTCTTTCCATAAATCAGGATATTGACCTGTGTCAAATAATGCATTGAAATATTTAACTAAGAAATCAATGACGTCATTTCCTGCATTTTTAAATATCTCTCCAATAATGCCATCTGGTCCTGCTGCTTTCTTGTTTTTCAGTTTTTTAATTGAGAGTAATACTTCTTCCCTTGTTATGGGCCGGTTCATAAAGTCAACATTATCCTCATCATTCTCATGTCTATCAGTTCCAACCCCTTGACTGTCATCAGTTTCATTAGTACTATAGATAGATTATCTGAAACATCAGTAGCATCTGTAAAAATAGGTCTATTACTATCAATGTCATGTTTTTCTAAAACTCCTTTAAAATGTTGAAACCATTCTTGAACAGAGATTTTGTTGGATTGAAACTTGTTCTTACTGGAAACTCTGCTCATATTATGCCAAAATCCTTTCTGGTCATTAATGCACATGATCAGTTGCTCAAGTACAGTTTTGTTGTATTCCTTTTTCTTTCTTTGCAACAATTTCTTGTATTCTCTTCTAGCTTTGCAAAAAGCTGCATTGTTCTCTTTCTCGATTGAATTCTCACAGTTTAATCCATCCAAAATATTATAACAATCCCAGTAACTTCAGATTAACGTTACTTTTAGCATCACAAAGTGCACAGGTCATCAGTAATTTTGCTATATATCTATATAAAGCCTTTAAGAAAAGAGAAATAGCAATGTCCTGAATTACCAATTTTTACTAGTCAATTGGCGTCAATTTAGTGTATGATACCATGTACGAACTGGTGTAATGCTGTTTTCATTTTCGTCTTTGAATTTGTCTTATTATGTCTACTACCAATGTTCACACCCCTTCAAATGGGGCTTTGGCCTTACTGAATAAAATTCTGTTCTGTTCTGTTCTGTTCTGTTCTGTTCTGTTCTCTCTCTCTCTCTCTCTCTCTCTCTCTCTCTCTCTCTCTCTCTCTCTCTCTGTATCTATCTCTCGACCTCTCCCTTCCTCCCTCTCTCTCTTCCTCCCCCCTCTCTCTCTGTCTCTCCTTCCCTCCCTCGTTCCCTTCCTTTCTGTCTGTCTGTCTGTTTGCCTGTCTGTCCCCCCCCCCTCTCTCTCTCTCTCTCCTCTTAACCCCCTCTCTTTTTCTCTCTGTCTGTCTGTAAACATATATGCATAGTTTTTCTCTCTCTTCCTCACTCCCTCAATCCCTCCACCACCATCCCCCACCCTCTCTCTCTCTTTCTCCCTCCTACCCTCCCTCCTCCCTCCTCTCTCTCTCTCTCTCTCTCTCTCTCTCTCTCTCTCTCTCTCTCTCTCTCTCTCTCTGTTTCCCTTTTACCTCAAAACTAACGAACACTTCAAACCCTAAAACGAAAGATGACAGGAATACAAAAAAACCCGCTCTACCAGCTAGCCTGGTCCAGGCGATGAGGCCGCCTCCCAGAACGCTGAAACACAACCCCTGAGCTATCGAGAAATCCCGGCGTCCTATGGCTTGCATCACGGCGGCGGGGCATAGGCTGATGTACAACGCAAAGCCGACCGCCAGGCCCACGAAGAGACAGGAAACCGCTGTGTAGTCAGACACCTGGAGGAACAGGGAATGCCAGACAAGGTGCAACCAGGTAGTCCTTTGTCATGCGAGGCGATGAAATCGGATGTTACATGATGAGCGCGTGTGTGGGTATAGACATTATGTTGGTGTGTGTGTGTGTGGTGGTGTTGTGGGTTGTGTGGTGTGTGTGTGTGTGTGTGGAGAGAGAGAGAGAGAGAGAGAGAGAGAGAGAGAGAGAGAGAGAGAGGGAAACAGAGAAACAGACCAACAGACAGAGAGAGAGAGAGAGAGAGAGAGAGAGAGAGAGAGGGAGGGAGAGA
>JAMYXO010001640.1:0-28262 GCA_033310375.1 Conus canariensis | reverse complement strand
AAAGGGGGGGGGGGGGGGGAAAAAAACAAAACCCGGGGGGGGCCCCGGGGGGAAAACCCCCCAAAATTTTGGGGGGTATGGGGGGGGGGGTTTGGGGGGTTTTGGGGGGTTTTTAAGGGGGGAAAAAGGGTAAAAAAAGGGGGGGAAAAAAGGGTTTTTTTGGGGGGGGGGGAAAAAGGGGGAAAAACCCCAAAAAAATTTTTTTTTTTTGGGGGGAGGGGGGGGGGGTTTTTAAAAATTTTTTTTAAAAATTAAAAAAAAAAGCCCCGGGTTTTTTTTTGGGGGGGTTTTTAAAATTTTTTTTGGGGGGTTTTGGGGGTTTAAAATGGTTTTTTTTTTTAAATCATTTTTTAAAAAAACCCGGGGGAAGGGGGGTTTTGGGAAAATTTGGGGTTTGGGGGTTAGGAAGGGGGGGTTTGGTTTTTTTAAATTTATTTGTTGTTGAAAAGGGGTTTTGGGGGGTTAAAAAAAAGGGATGGAAATTTTTTTTGGGATAAAAAGGGTTAAAAATTTTGTTTTTTTCCCGGTGGGGGGGGGGATAAAAAAAGGGGGGGGGAAAAGTTTTTAAATGGAGGGGGGTTTTAAAAAGGGGGGTTGGTTTTTTTTGGGGGGGGGGGGGGAAAAAAAGGTTTTTTTTTTGAAGGGGGGGGGGGAAAAATTTTTTAAAATTTTGGGGGGTTTTTTTAAAGGGGGGGGTTTTAAAAAATTTGCCGGGGGGGGGGAAAAAAAAAATTTTTGGGGGGGGAAAATTTTTTTTTAGGTTTTAAAGGGTTTTAAAATTTTTTAAAAAAAGGGGGGGGTTTGGGAAAAACCCCTTTTTAAAATTTAAAAAAAAGGGGGGAAGGGGTTTTTTTCCCGGGGGGGTTTTAAAACCCCGGGGGGGGGGTTTGGTGAAAACCCCCCCCAAAAAAAACGGCCCAAAATTTTTTTTCCAAAAAAGGGGGGGAAAAAAATTTTATTTTTTTTTTTTTTTGGGGGGGGGGGGGGAAAATTTAATTTTAATTGTTTGGGAAAAAGGGGGCAAAAAATTTTTTGGGGTGGGGGGTGGGGTTAAAAGGGGGGGAAAGGGGGGGGTTTAAAAGGGGGGGTTAAAAAATTTTTGGGGGGGGAAAAAAATTTTGGTTGTAAAAAGATTTTAAAAAAAAAAAGGGGGGGTTTTTTTTGGGGGGGGAATTTTTTTTGGGGGGGGAAAGGGGGAAAGGGGGTTTGGGGGAAATTTTTAAAAAATTGGGTCAAAAAAAAGAAAAGGGGGGTTTGGGGGGGGGAAAAATTTTGGGGGGGAAAAAAGAAAAGGGGGTGGGGAAAAAAGTTTGTTTTAAGAAAAGTAGGAGGGGGGTCAAAGGGGGGGAAAAAAGGGAAAAGGGGGGGGGTTTTTTCCCTTGGGAAAAAAAATTTTTAAAAAAAAGGGTATTAAAAAGGGGGGGGGAAAAGGGGAATAAAACGGGGGGAAGAAGGGGGGGGGGGGGAAATTCCCTGGGGGGGGAAAAAAGGGGGGGAAAAAAAGGGGGTTTGGAAAAGGGGAAAGGGGGGGGGGGGGGGGGCCCCGTGGTTTTGTTGTTTTAAAAAAAGGGGGGGGGGGGGTTTTTAAGGGGTCGGGGGGGGATTTGGGGGGGGGGGGTTAAAAAAATAGGGTTGATTTGGGGGTTTGGAAATAAAAAAAAAGGGGGAAATTTTTGGGGGGGGAAATTTAAGGGGGAAAATGGGGGGGGGGGGAAAAAAAAGGGGCGGGGGGGGGTTTTTTTGAAAGACCCCTTTTGTGGGGGGGTGGGGAAGGGGGGGGCGGTTTAAAAAAAGGGGGGGAAGGAGGAAGGGCGGGGGGTGGAGGGCCGGGGGGGAGGAGGGAGGGAGAAGAAAGGAAAGGGGGGGAGGGGGGGGGGGGGGGGGGGGAGAAAGGGGTGGGAATGCGGGCGGGGGGGGGTAGGAGTGGAGGGGAAGGGTGGAGATGCGGGGGGCGGGGGTGGAAGGTGGGAAGGGGGGGGTGGGGCAGGGGGGGGGGGGGGGGGGAAGGGGGGGGGGGGGGGAGGGGTGGATGAGGAAGAGGAGTAGGGGCGATGGGGGTGTGAGAAGTGGGGGGGGGGGGGGGGGGGGGGGTGGATGGAGGGAGGGGGAGGGCGAATGAGGTGTAGGAGGGGGCGGGGGGGGGGGGGGAGATGGTGGGGCGTGAGGGGGGGGGATGGAAGTGGGGGGAGAGCGGGGAGGAGGGGGCGAAACCGGGGGGAGGGGGGGGAGGGGGGGGGGAAGAAGAGGGGGTGAGAGGGGTAGGGGAGGGGGAGGAAGAGGGCGGGTGGGGGGGGGAGAGTGGGAGGGGGGTGGGGGAAGAGGGCAGATCGGGGAGGAGGGGGCGGATGGGCTGGGTGAGAGGGGGGGGGGTGGGGGGGGATAGGAGGGGAGAGGGGCGGGAGGGGAAAGGGGGGGCGGGGGTGGGAAAGGGGAATGGGGGAAGAGGGGAGAAGGGAGGAGAAGAAGATAGGGGGTGAGGGGGGGGGAAGAAGGGAGGGGGGGAAGGAAATGGAGGGGTGGGGAAGGGGTTGGGAGGGGGGGGGGGAGGGGGCGGGGGAGGGGCGAGGGCGAGGGCCGGCGGGGGAGGAGGGGGGGGGAGGGGAGAGGGAGGGGGGAGGAAAGGTGAGGGTCGGGAGGGAGGGGGGGTGGGGGTGGGGGGGAAGGGGAGGGGTAGGGGGGGGGGGGGGGGGGCGGGGTGGGAAAGAGGGGGGGGCAGAGTGGGGGAAGGGGGAGTGGGAGGGGGGAGGGGGGGGGGGGATGCTGGGGAGGGGGGGGGGAGAAATGGGGGTGGGGGGGGGGGAAGGGGGGGGCGTCGGGCGATGGGGGTGGGAGGGGGGAGGGAGGGAAGCGAGGGGAGGGGGGGGGTGTGGGGGAGTGGGGGGGGAGGAACGGGAGGGGGAAGGGGGGGAGTGAAGAGGGGGAGGGGGAGGAGGGTGGGAGGAAAGGAGGGGGGAGGGGGGAGAGTAAGGAGGGGGGGGGGGAGGGGGGGGTATAGAGGCGGGGAGGGTGGGGCGGGGGGGGGGGGAGGGGTGTGGAGGGGGGGGGGCGGGAAGCTGGTAGTCGGTGGGGAGGGTGGGGGCGGAGGGGAGGCAAGGAAGAGAGGCGGTGGGAGGAAGGGGGGTGGAGGGAGAAGGGGGGCGGGGGGGGAGGGGGGGGGGTGGATCGGCTGGTGGGGGTGGCGGGCGGGGGGACAAGGGGGGGGGGGGGAAGGGGCGGGGGGAAGGGGGGGGGGGGCGGGGTGGGGTGGGGGGGAGGAGCGGGGGGGGTGCGGGAATGTTGCAAGGGAGGATGTGATGATGGGCTGGATGACAGGCAGAAACGGAAAACCAGTGGACATGGTGAAAGATTACGGTGCACTGGTTTGCGAGGGCCTGCAGTCTATTTAAAGGCAGCCCCTTCTGGATTTGTTTTGTGGGGAGGTATGGAGGGTGATTAGGGTGACGATCCTGGGTTGGGGTAAGTACTGGGTAGGGAAAATGGTAGCAGGTAGAGAGAGAGAGAGTGTGGAGAGAGAGAGAGAGAGGAGAGGGAGTGAGCTTAATTCAGGGCAGGGGGAAATTTTTTGTCGGTGCATGGGATGGTTAGCCTGGTCTCTAAGCGATGAAGTTAGGCAACACCAGTCCTAAATTCCTAGGAAAGCAAGGGTGTGGTGTGTGTGTGTGTGTGTGTGTGTGTGTGTGTGAGTGTGTGTGTGGTGCGTCGCGTGTGTTGGTTTTTTTTGGGGTCATAGGATGGAGGAAAGGATGACCACTAGTTTTCGAGAGGTACGGAAATGTGTTGAAAATTGAATGCCACTGGACAGCAATAAGGGAGGTAATCCGACAGGGATTGAGATCTACAAGCGTCGCTCTAGGATCGTTATGTTTTAAAGCAATTTTACGACTATCTATCTCTGTTCTCTTTATCTATATATCTGTATAATCTATCTATCTGTAACTACTCTCTCTCCTTCTCTCTATCTTATCTCTCTTATCTCTTTCTCTCTGTCTCATTTATTCTATCTATCTATCCACCTATCATCTGTCTGTCCCTCCCTCCCGCTCTCTCTCAATCTCTCTCTCTCTCTCTCTCTCTCTCTGTGTCTCTCTCGCTGTCTGTCTATATATTCGATCTAACCAACTCTTCATCTATCTACCTCACTCTCTCTCTCTCCTCTCTCTCTCTTCTCTCTCTCTTCTCTCTTCTCTCTCTCTCTCTCTTGCTTGCTCGCTCGCTCGCTGGGTTGATGTTAGAGCAAGATTTGTTTGTGGTGTGTATCCTGCTTTTATGGCAGTGACTGGCGTTACCGTTCATCAAGTCATTTGCCTCCTTCGTGCTGCCTGAGAATGTGGTACCTTCTGGTCATCATAATGGATTTGATGGCAGAAATGACGGTTCAGCATGCAATGGGCTTGTGACTATAGGACAATACTTATTTTCATGGGACACTGTTGTTATGTAGCTGGCGTGACTAGATACACGTTATTTTAAATTCTTCAGTCCAGTGGCTTGTGACATTGATACACTTCAGTAACATTTTCCCAAACTTGGGAGGACTCTGTTTAAGAAAATAATGGCTCTTACAAAGCAACACGATCGGAAATAACAAATGTGTGATAACTTGGGCCATGTAAAATCCATAAGGTGTGTGAGTATGTGCGTGTGTGGTGTGTGTGTGTGTGTGTGTGTGTGTGTGTGTGTGTTACCAATCCTCGTGGCCAGTGTCTTGCCTCACCCTGGCTGTCCGTGTTGGTTTTCCTGTATGGCTGTTCATGTGTGACACTGCATGACATATGGCCGCGTGTTTGGTCGTTGTTGACTTGTTGTTCGGCGGTCCTACCTCCCATCCATCCCCCCCTCTATCTCTCTCTCTTCTCTCTCTCTCTCTCTCTCTCTCGTTTCTGTTGGGCTCTCTCTCTCTCTCTCTCATCTCTCTCTCTCTCTCTCTCTTCTCACTCACAACACACACTGAGCTCTCTGAATTGTGCACACTTCTTACTTTAGCTATGGACAGTCAGTCTTCAGGCTATCGTTGTGCTGTTTCGGCAGTTCTCATGCATTTTTTCCGACTTTGTTATGAAGAAATGGCTAAAAAAGAGAAGGATATTTTTCGTGAATATACAGAAGATGTTTGCGGTGGTTTGGGACATTGCCGTGTTTTGCATCTGGCTGTTGTTGTAAACGTTGATTTTCTTCAGCGCCCCTGTTCTGCATTACACGTAGGTCTGTGTACATGGACTTGATGGCAACGCAGGATACTGTGAGTGCGACATTTTGCCCTTGATCCTCCTGCAAATGATATGGATCTACACCCCATGGTCAATATCCTCTACTATGACATCACCACAAACTTTACTCCTTTCTTCTTACCTCTACGCCCAACTTAAGCCTGCTTTTGATGCTATGCGGTGAGTTTGGAATCCATCCCGGTCCAACAAGTAGAAGATCTGTCAAACGTCTTGAAGCAAAAGTGGATCAACAGGCTCACGATTGAGGTGAATCTAAACAAATTGATTGTTCTATGGATGTCATGCACACAAATAGCAAAGAACTTGATAAAAAATTCCAGTCTCGGAAAACTTCATGTAGAAACAGATCTGCAAATGAAATTAAGAAGAAAGTGTCGTCTTGGAGCGGAGCCATCAGAGAAAATAATGAAAGATTAGAAAGACTTGAAGTGGACAAGAAGATTTTGCTTCAAGAGTCTCGAGGTTGGAGGATGAGATTGAGAGACAGGGAACGCTATTCAAGACGATCAAACTTGCGTTTTATGGACTGAATGAAGAGGTAGGCGAAATCTTTCGTTAACCTGCGCTTCAAAAATAGTGAAATCCTTCACGCTACTTTTCCCATAAGCAATTTGGTCAGACACATGACATGAAGCGAGCATCATCGCTTGGGTTCGGTCAGTACTCCAAATACGGCCGCCCTCGCCCGAATAATTGTAAAGTTCCTGAGGTGGGGTTATGCACACTGATGTCATGAGGACAAGGACAGTAAAATGCCTGGACTACGGATGAATGATGGGACCGTGTCGTCACAGACCTGACACGATCAGCAGAGGGACACTTTTGGCATCTCACTGACATACAGGGAAAAGACGCCCTTCTACGCCGGGTAATATTAATAGTGCAGGATTTCGCATGCCTCCTACCCAAGAAAAAGGTGTTCCAATGAGATTCCCGTCGGTCTCCTCCACTTGACTCTGTACTCAGAGAAAGCAGCAAGCAGCAGGAAACCATCAGAGCACCAAGACACCGTCATTGTGAGGCAGACCAGTCCAGGAAGCAGGTGGTGCAGGTACCTGGAAGCAGGAGGGTACTTACCACAGATGCAACCTGAAGACGATGAACAGCCGAGTCCCCCCGTCTATGCCTTGCCAGTGTATCTACGCCAAAGACCAGCCCAGAGCCTCAGCTACACCCGGGCTTTGGACGAGGGTCATCTGCGACATGGTTCTGAACCTACCTGTGGGGAAAAGGGTGAGGGTAAAGTGATGGGAACAATGTCGGGTGGGAGGTGCGGGAGGAAAATGGAGGGAGGGGTAGGAGGTAGAGGAGAACAAACAACAGCATGAACTTCCTTCTCAAAGCACACCCATAATGACAAGGTCACGCACTGCGTCAACAACAGAGCACCCCTGCCTCGAGCTTGAATGTGGAGCAGATCATAAGACTAATGCAAAATAATTAGAATATGCGTCACCAAAGAATGTCATGAACAGTGCCGATTGACAAATGACGGGCAGGCCATGGCCCAGAATAATAACGTAAATGTCTAGAGACAGGGAGGTAATGATGCAAATTGTAGTACTAAATTGTGCTATTAACACAGTTTTGGTTGTGTGGATACAATGTGTGTATGTACACTTTTTTGTAGTTTTTCACTTATAATGTTGAAGGCGTTGTTAACATACAGCCTAATGAGTTAGATTTTTCTTCGTTTTGAGTATATTATGATTTTGTTTTTTTAGTGAAACTTTCATGAATCCAATTTCTGGACGTTTGTTCAATCACATATTCCTTTCGTATCCATGGTGTCAAGTGTCGGACCAGTATCCATGGTCGGCATATCCGGTGGAGTTATAATACCAGTCTTGTTGTAAACGAAAACTAGGTCAGAACATAGAACATAATTCATGTAGAATATGATCAATGTAGTTGTGTTATGACTATCTAAGAGCGTCTTTTGGATACTGCTAGCAGATTGTGTTTTACTAGGAATGTATGTCCTCAGAAACTCACCTTAGTATGAAGATATACTGACATATATAATGGTAATCTGCTGCTTGATGGCCACTTATACTAGAATTAATTAGAGATTATGGGAGATATGCCTATTATATTATGTGGCGATTTTAAATTCTTAGAAAAATGGTTCCATGAACATAGACATTGCTGACCAGGTCGATGAAATATACGGAATGGGTATTGTACACGATGATTATCTATTTGACAATGAAACAACTGTATTCCAATGACAATGCTTTTACGATTTTGGGAAACTGCTTATAAAATGTGTGCCAAGAATTTCAGTTTATAATACATGAATGGTATGGGAATCGTTCCTTTTTTCCAGGGGAGGTTATACTTACATATCAATACAGGTTGCAGTGTTGTTGACTTATTTTATTGGTTCCCTGTTGTTTATGTCAAATGCAAAAAAAATGAATATTTTGCCAATGACTGAATCAAAACATTTGCCTGTAGAACATCTCACATGAATACTTTCTTGTGGTGTTGCTTCCAGTAAAAGTTGAATCAAAGTCCTTTTCAATAAGGAAAATATATATGGGATGAAGAGAATAAGTAGAGTTTATAAATTGAATGATAAATCAAATCATGTTAAAGATTTATTAGATATACCAGCATCATTGATTGATGTTGATCATTAATGGAGCACTATAGTTTAATGAAATGTTTCAATTATGCGGGCGTGAGTGTATGGAAAGATTAACTCATAATTAGTGGTGAATAGCAGCAAGCATGGTTCGATCAGGATGTCGACAGCAAAGGAAATCGCTTAGACAAGATTTAAGGAAGATTTGTAACGCTACGTTTTGAGTAAAGATGATAATAGTATATGCACGCAGCAGAAAAGATACTCTGACAACGACAGGACTAAGTATTCACATAAAATGAAGAGAATACAAGGACTCCTAAGACACAGAAAAAGCACACAAATGAAACAAATCATTGCTAATCGGCAAAAAACAATATAAAAAGACCCAAAGAGATTGGATACTGTCAGATCTGTTCGACCAAGGTCTTAATGGTCAATACTCAATTTGTAAAGAGATTGGTACAAAAACCATTCAAGGAGTTTTTTATGATCTGTCACTGATTCTCGTCGATGACAAAACGAATTTGATGCTGTACATGTACCAATTTGATAGGAATTGTGAGAGAGCTTAATTAGACACATCTGTACTGAAGAGGTCAAGGTCGCGATCAACGCTTTAAAAGAGTAACAAGGCTGCAGGGACTGATGGTATAATAGGTGATATTTTTTAAGATACTGCTTCAGAACAATTAATTCACATTTTTTGTTAAATTATTTAATTTTCATTTTTGATAATAGTCTACTTCGATGATTGGTGTTTGTCGATCATTACAGCCATTGCTTAAAAGGGTGTTTTGAGTAACACTGATAACTATAGAGGCATATCACTGTTACATATTGCTAGTAAACTCTATAGTTTTATTTAAATAAATCGAATTACAAATGGATGAGGATAATGATATCTATTGGGGAAGACAAGCAGGATTCAGGAAAATCATTGCAAATTCGATCACATTTTTTACACTTTATTCTTTCGATTCAAAATAACAGTTAGTAAGGCCACAGAAATTGATATGTTGCTTGTAATTGACATTTTCGCAAGGCCTTCGATTCGGTCAGTAGGCAAAACTGGGAATATATTGTATAAGAACGGTTTCCATGGGATGATTCATTTAGCTGTAAAAAGGTATGTACAATGTCTCGTTAAAGCCAAAGTTCGTTGCTGGGGGAGATATGACGGACTCTTTTCTGTGTCCTAGAGGCATAAAGCTAGGGAGGTCTGATCCCATGTTCTTTTCTCTCTCTTCTATTAATGAGTTGACAAAGGACATTCTTAGTTGTGGTAGGCATGGCGTTCAGAAAATTATCTCCTGATTCTTTTGGAGTTGTCATACTTTATTTGCTGATGATGTCGTTTTGTTTTCTGATCAGTGTTTTAGGTCTTCAGAATCTGTTGAACGGTGTTATTAAAAACAGCAAACGACTGGATCTTATTGTCAACTTGGATAAATAAATGTAGTTGTCTTTAGATATGGTGGTTATCTGTCTTCTTCTGAAAGTGGTCTTTTGGAAAACCAAGCATTACAATAGTGTTAAATATGTATTAATACCTTGGAATTTACCTTTCTACTAGACTTACTTTTTCACATACTCTCAAAGACCTAGCAGTTAGAGCAAGAAGGTGTAGCAGCAATTATTAGTGTATTATGGTCTGTAGGTGAACATTCTCATGAAGTATTTTATAAAACTGTTTTGACCTCCCTAAAATCAGCAATACTTCACATTTGGATCTGAAATTTTGGGGTTTTACTACGGATCAAGAAACACATTGTAAAAGGTTCATCTGTCAGCTTAAAACGGTTTTATTGGTTTTAGTCCTAAATCACTAGACAAATAATTTATGGAGAAACAGGTAGGTATCCTATATTTGTATATACGTTATTTAGATGCATAAAAATTTGGCTTTGTTTTGTTAACTTGGTTACTATAGTAGATACTCTTGAAAAGGTTATGAGATGTTATATACTTACATTCGCATAAATTATGTTCATTGGGCGTGTAGAGTCTGAAATATTTTATACTGATATGGTTTTGGGATTGTGTGGGAAGCCCTAGGGTGTGGGAAATGTTTATATTTTTATTTCTAGAATTCAAACAAAGGCTTATGATTGTTTATGTCAGGATTGGCTTTGCTGCACTGGAAAACCATGTTTCTTCCAAATTTTTTTGTCTTGATGATACTATATCTGCAAAATGTATTTTACGTCAAATCAATAATTTTCGTTTGCGAAGATGTCTCGCTAAATTCTGGATTGGTATGTCCCCCCTTAAACATTGTTATTACAATTCAGAACCGATTGTACATAGTAATGAAAGGGATAGTCCTTTTTGTTCTAACTTCACTGAAAATGTAATCACTTTTTATTTGTATGCCCAAAAAATTCATGTGCAATTAGAGACGATTCATTCCTGCCTAATGTATTCCTTAAAATCAATCCCTATTCACAAAAACTGACTTTACTGCTTGCATGTGAAATATCCTGTAACAATTTATAAGTTGTCTATGTATATATGTAAGTCACTTAGTTTACGAAGAAACAATGTTACGTTGATATGCGTATGTATGCATGATGGATATGCTCTGACTATTTAGTTCCTCCATTGTATGGCCAGAGGCCTAACAATTAAACATTTTGAGAGACTTTGACTTTGACTTTGACTTTGATCTCTCTCTCAACACACAAACACACACACATCACACTCACACACACACCCACTCACACAAACACATCACATAACAAGTTCGGGGGCCTTACAATTAAAAATTTCAGAGTCAGAGTTCTCCCTCTCTCTCTCTTCTCTCTCTCTCTCTTCTCTCTCATCTCTCTCTCTCTTCTCATCTCTATCTCTTTCTCGTTTCGGTTGGGCTATAGTTCTCTCTCCCTCCCTCCCTCCTCTCTCTCTCTCTCTCTCTTCTCTTGTTCAGTCTAGGTCTCTCTCTCATCCTCTCTATCTCTCTCTCTCTCTCATCTCTCTCTCTCGTTCAGTTGGGCTCTCTCTCTTTCTCTCTCTTCCTTTCTCTCTCTTCTCTCCTCTCTCTCGCTCTCTTCTCTCTTTCTCGTTTCAGTTGGGCTCTCTCACGTTTTCAGTTACTCTCTCTCTCTCTCTCTCTCTCTCTCTCTCTCTCGCTCTCTCTTCTCTCTCTCTCTCTTCTCTCTCTCTCTCTTCCAACCTGCCAAGTCGTTGTGACACCCGTGTTCTTCATTGATTGTCTTTGTTTGCCTGTCAACATAGTCTGTTTCATTGAAGTTGTCCATTTGTTTTTGCTTTGGCTGAGTTATTAGTGGCTTTGGTCTCTGTTGTTTCCACCCTTTCCATTGTTTTGTTCTATTCTCCCTATAATCTTATCCTTTTCTTTCTTGTTCTTCTTCTTCTTCTTTTCTTTTCTTCTTCTTCTTCTCCTCCTCCTCCTCCTCTCCTCCTCCTCTCCTCCCTCCTCCTCCTTTCATCTTATCTTTTTATTATTCTTCTTCTTTATTCTTCTTCTTCTTCTTCTTCTTCTTCTTTTTCATTCTTCTTTTCTTCTTCTTCTTCTTCTTCTTCTTCTTCTTCTTCTTTCTTCCTCCTCCTTCCTCCTCCTTCGCCTCTCCTCCTCTCCCTCTTCTTTCTTTTCTTCTTCTTCTTCTTCTTCTTCTTCTTCTTCTTCTTCTTCTTCTTCTTCTCAATCCTCCCTTCCTTCTTCTTATTCTCCTTCTCCTCCTCCTCCTCCTCCATTCTTCTTCTTCTTCTTCTTCTGCTGTTTTTTTCTTTTCTTCTCTTCTTTCTTCTTCCTTCTTCTTCTTCTTCTTCTTCTTCTTCTTCTTCATCTTCTTCTTCTTCATCTCCTCTTCTCCTCCTCCTCCTCTTCTCCTCCTCTCCTCCTTCTCCTCCTCTTATTCTTCTTTCTTCTTCTTTCTTATTTTCGTCTTCTTCTTCTTCCTTCTTCTTCTTCGTCTCTCCCCTTGCTGTCACTGCTGTTGCATGCAGTTCTGGTAGTGATGCTATAGTGTTTTTTCCTGTAGTGATGCTACAGCGGTTCACCCTGTCGTGATCGCTATTGTGTTACTGTCGGTGATGCTATAGTGTTTCCTGTCTGAGTCTTGCCTTTGCGCGTTTTTGTAATGATCAAGCTGAAGAGAGGGACACATTGGGAAAAAACAAACCTCATCATAAATCTCCCTGCTTAGGTCATCAGGACTCTCTATCGCTCTCATGTCTATGTCTCGGTCTCTGTCTCTCTCTCTCTCTCTGTCTCCTCTCTCTGTATTCTGTCTCTCTATCTGTCTCTGTCTCTCTTATGTTCTCTCTCTGTCTCTCTCTCTCTCTCTCTCTCTCTCTCTCTCTCTCTCTGAACATATCCGTTTTTACATGGAAGGTATTGAACTTTGCACTAGTTCGTGTGTGCGATGTGTGTGTGTGTGTCACGTCGTGTCGTGGGTCATGTGTGTGTCGTCGTGTTGTGTGTGGGTGTGTGTGTGTGTGCGTCTTCGCTGTCTATTCCAAGTGTGCGTGTGCATTCATACAATATATATATTTATATTATATTTATATGTTCTCTTGTTGTCCATGAGCTCGCACTGTAGAATGTCTGAGGTTAGAAACACAGAGACGGTAAAATCACAAGAATACCGAACAAACAGTGGGTTCATGTCTCTGAAAGTCTTGTATTTTCAACAATTTTTCGCTGATTTATCAGCTTCGTCTGGCTCACGGTACAATGATAAAAGCTCAACATCAAGTTAAAAGGATCAAAACCGTTGATGGTGAACTCATATTCAGTAAACCAGGTAAAATCAGGTAATAGGAGGTCAACAACTTGCGATGCTGGACATTATTCACTCAAATAGGCCTCCAGACCACAATCACACCACACAGACGCACTAGGCCCGACGAATCCACACCTCACAACACTCACACACACACAACACACATCACTCACAACACACTCACACAACACACACACTACCACCATACCATCTCCCCTCTCCCACCTCTTCAATCCGCGGTCCCCCCACATATTTTCTTTTGTGTATTTTCTTTTATAATAACCAGTATTTAGGCTCCTTTGGATTTTACATTGGGTCCCGCCTTTTATGCCTGTCAGTTTAAAATGGAACATTTTTTTCTTTTAAGTGTAATCCTGTTTATAAAAGAAATAAACTCATACTGTAAAATGATCTAAAAAGTACCCTTTCACCCTGCCTTTCCTTTTCACGCCTTCTGATTTTTTCCCAATTCTCCCCCTCCCATACCCCTCTCCCCTCCCCTCCGCGATAACATTCTTTTTTTTTTTTCCTCTGAATATACATTTTGTTATACCTCTGAAAAATTTGTCATTTCATAGTTGCAATGTTCTCCCCCCCCCCGCCCCCCCTTTTTTTTTTTTTTTTTTCTTGTTTTAACTCCAGCTCCCTCCTCCTCACTCTATCCCTATCTGCCTCACCCGCCCCTTACCCTACTCCCTTAATTTTCGTTTTGGTTAATTCTCCGCACTTAAACACCCCACACCCCCCCCCCTCCGCACCGCCTACACTCCCCTTCCCCATACCCCCTTCTCCCTTTGCCACTTCCCTTTCCTTTCTAAACCCCCCCCTCCCCCTTTTTCGTACTATCCATAATTTTGATAAACTCCAGGTAATGTACACCTTTGTTTTAATCATGCTACGTGGATGCAGTTGTGGATGTATATATGTCATCACATACATATTTGTCAAATGTTTTCTTTTCTTGGTCTCTAATCTTGTTCTAATTTCCTCATTTCCAACTGTCTTCATCCCCCCTCTTTTCCCCCCTTCCCACCATCCCCCCATGCCTTCAATTATCCCTCTGAACACACATCCCCTCTTTCCCTTCCCACCCTCCCCCCCCCCACCACCACCACCACCGTATTTTCTCTCTCTCTATCCCTCTTCCCCCCCACTTTTTTTTTTTTTTTTTTTTTTTTGCCACTTTCTCTCTATCCCACTTTCTACCTCCCCTCTTACTCGGTGATTTAAATGTGTGTGTGTGTTGTGTTGTGCTATGTGTGTGTGTGCCCATTGATCCCGCAGCTTTCTGTGTGTGTGGTATCAGTGCGCGCGCGCGCGCGCGTGTGGTGTGTATGTTGTGTGTGTGGTGTGTGTGTGTAGAGTGTGTTGTAGTGTGTGTGTTGTTCGTGCGCGAGTGTGAGTGTCGTTGTTGTGTGTGTTGTGTGTGTGCGCTGCCCTCTGGTCACCGACATTGTGTGTGTGTGTGTGTGTGTGTGGCCGGTCTGTGCGTCTGTATTGTGTCTTACCGTGAGTGTGGTTTGGAGGGCCTACCTATTGGCTATTGGGGTTGATTAATGTCCTGCTTGCGGCAAGTTGTTGACATCTTCTTTAACCTGATTTTACCTGGTTTTATTGGAGAATATGAGTTCACCTTCAACGGTTTGGTCCTTTTAACTTGTTTGTGAGGTTTTATCATTGTACCTTGGCCTGACGAAGTGTTAACAGCGAATATTTGTTTAAAATACAAGTCTGAGACATGAACCCACTGTATATATATATATATTTATATATAGAGAGAGAAGAGAGAGAGAGAGAGATGAGAGAGAGAGAATTATATATACAAAGTTGATTTATGTCTTAGATATAGATAATATATATATATTTATATATATATAAATATATATATATGTGTGTGTGTGTGTGTGTGTGTGTGTGTGTGTGTGTGTGTGTTGTGTGTGTGGGTGCGTACGTGTATGTGTCTATCTGTGTATGTTGTGTGTTTAGTTGCATGCCATGTATGTGTGTTTGTGCGTGCGTGTCTTGTTGTCTTGTGATGTGTGTGTATGTGTGTGTGTGTGTGTGTGTGTGAGTGCGTTTGTGTGAGTGTGTGTGTGTGTGTGTGTGTGTGTGTGTGTGTGTGCATGGCGTGTGTGTGTGGGTGTTGGGTGTGTGTGTGTGTGTGTGTGCGTGCGTTGTGTGTGTGTGCGTGTGTGTGTGTGTGTGTGTGTGTGTGTGTGTGGTGTGTGTGTTTGTACGTCTGTGCGTCAGTGTGTGTGAGTGTGGTTGGAGGTTGTGTGTGTGTGGGTGTGTGTGACGTGTGTGGTGTGTGTGTGGTGTGTGTCGTGTGTGTGTGTGTGTGTGTGTGTGTGTTATTTTTTTTAGGGTTAAATATTTATTTTGCACATGATTCTCTTTTCTATACCTTTGTTTAGAGCAATAACGCATGTGCTTTTGTGTGTGGGTGTGTCTGCGTGAGTGTGGGTGGGTTGTGTGTGCAGATTTTTTTTTCGATGCGTTAGAGTGTTTTCATCAAGATTTTGCGCCTTATAAATACCAAGATTATTCAATTAGCATTTATTATACCCAATACCATCCCTCACCCCGGACTCCACCCACCTAGAAAATATACGGAAATGAAAAAACATTTTATAGCCTTTTCTGTGGCACAATCAGCGCCGGGTATAACAGAAGAGAGGATTCTCTTCAGTTCTTTTCAGTGAAGGGGATAGCGGGTGCCCAGACGGACAAGGCAGGTAAGTAACCAGTCAGAAACTGATAAGATATACGTCTTGGAGGAAGAACGTACTAGTTACTGAAACCTTAGATCCATGAGATATAACGTCATGGAGAGAATGAACTATTATGAACCTTAGACATGTGATATACGTCATGCAGAAAGAAACGATATTTAATGAACCTTAGGCATGAGATATTACGTCTGGAGACGAACGGACTATTTACTGAACCTATAGACATGAGATATTCGTCATGGACAAGAACGAAACTATTTACTGAATTAGGCATGAGATAAACAGTCATGCAGAGAAGAACTAGTTACTGACCTTTAGACATGAGATATACGTCATGGAGAAGAACGGAAATTTACTGAACCTTAGTCATGAGATAATATGTCATGGAGAAGAACGATTATTTCACTGAAACCTTAGGACATCAGATATACCTCTTGGAGAAGAAACGATTATTTACTGAGACTAAGACATGAGATATTCCTTTTGAGAAGAGCGATTATTTAACGGATCCTTAGACATGAGTATACGTCATGGAGAAGAACGGATATTTACTGAAACCTTAGGACTGAGATATTACGTCATGGAGAAGAAATTTACTGAACCTTAGACATGAGATATACTTCATTGCGAAGATCGGTCTATTTACTGAAACCTTTGGAAATGAGATATACGCATGGAGGAAGAAACGGACCATTTACTGAACCTTATGGCATGAGATATACGTCATGAGAAGAACGGGACCATTTACTGAACCTTTCCATGAGATATACTTCATGGAGTAAAACGGACCATTTACTGAACCTTAGACATGCTTTGAAAACATAACGAGAGCGGAGGAGTGGTGTACAGAAAGGTAAAGCTCTCACGACAAACGTTCAGAAACGGATTTCAATTTCGATTCGTCAGTCGGGGGGATCTTTAATGTCATATAGTGTTTATAGCAGCTTTCCAACCTGGGACAGCATCATGCTTATACATGCTTGCTTAATATAACGGCTGAACCTCTTCCCATGAGAACAGTGTTTACAATCTGTGATTTTTTTTGTCAAACATCAAATTCAGGAAAAGGAAATGTGGGCATGGAAAAAAATCATGTCCCTGGTGTTGTTCCTTCAGGATGATTTGGTCTCCTGGTCAGTGACAAATGAATACATGAAAACAAAGGACAAAGATTTACAGGTGTCTCTTAGTCAATCCACATCCTTCATCCAGATGTGGAGATGGATGGGTTAACTTGAACCATTACGGAATCATTCAATCATTGTGAAGCAAGTCATGTTACAGCTCGTTAAATAATAATAAATCTCATAAATGAAAAGCTTTGCTAATAAAATGCACAGAAATGAAATCAAAAAATCGCTGAGTAATACCCAAAATTTCATAATTCAAAAATAAAAATCGTTATTCTTCAGAGCACAATTGAATTGTTCAAAATAATCTTTCATAGGAAATCATTTACATAATTTCTATTATCGAAAACAAAATCCAAAGGGAAAAAGTCTAAAAACAAGCACGGTATATTTTCACGGTTCCACAACGTTAACGGAACTTTTAAACAGGAAAATTATGTAAACTTGGAGGAGATGAGAGAGTCGTGAGAGAGAGAGAGAGGAGAGAGAGAGAGAGGGAGAGAGAGGACGAGAGAGAGGTGAGAGAGAAAGAAGAGACTCTGTACTACTGAAAAAATTTAACTGCAAGTGCCCCCGACCTGTATACAAATGGGTACACCTTTGCTGAGAATGTAATAAAAATGTAAGCGGGCCATAAACAATGGGAAGTTAGCTTGTTTTCAGAAACACACAAGCAACAATTCAAGGGGATAAATCATTCAAGAAAACACACCAAGATAAACACAAATATTTTCACTTGCGTTTGAAACCAATCACAACACTTACTCAGTATATCTAGTTTCCGTTCTAAGTTCATGTTAGTTTTCAGTACATAACTGATATACAATGCCAAATTTATAAGGATTAAGCATGTTTTCTGATTGCATCAAATAAGCTATAACTTATCGCACATTTGGTTAGGAATAGATTCTTGATACATTACTTTTCTCGCAAACATAAGTACTTTAGAGAGTGAGGAGAGAGAGTGAGAGAGACACACACACACGACTCTCACACACACACACACTACACACACACACACACAGAGGAGGAGAGAGAGAGAAGGAGAGAGTTTCTGGCACGAAAGTTCCAGTGGTGAGCTGTTAGTTTAAACAGTGGCTGTCATGCATTCGTGATAGAGAATCATGGAGAGAATAGAAATATATCTAGGAAGCTATCCCACCCCATCTTATTTTGCTCAAACAACTCCCCCCCCCCCCCCCCTTTTCACAAACAATCTCGTCATCTCATATACTTTTGCCCAAAATTAAACACCATTTTTTACAACTAAACTTAACCTCCAAAAAACACTCCAAATTGAGTAATTGTTACTTTAAAATGGGGGCTTACGTGCAAAACATAAAGGGTGATTTAGCTCCTAGGATTATTTTCTATTCTCTCTTCTCTTCTGATTCTTGCGCAAAACAATAGCGAACGGCTCTACTTGATTTTTTATTGGTGTTTTAATTTGGAATAAAAAAATGAAGCCCGAAGTTGCAGAGCTTATTAATATATTCAGAGATTGAGGAGATGACAGAAAGGAGCTGGGGAGTTGATAGAGGAAGAGTTGAAGAAATTTAATTACGGAGCTTTTTGAGCGCGTAGATATGCGAGAAAGCGTAAGGAACACCATCAGTAAACTTACCACATTCTTGGCAACATACCAGTTATAAAGTTGTTTGCCATTTTTATTGATCAATAGCGCATGAAGAATCTTGATCTGACTGCTTCTACAGAATGAAGGAGTAACTGTTACCTTTAAACCTGGACAGTTTTTAAGATTAGTAAAGACTATTGGTAATAAATAACAGCTGATACTTTACAATTATTTTTTTTATTGCTTTTAAAAAGGGCTTTAAATTATGGATTGCGACGACTAATAAAGTGTGAGGAAGGCAGCTGACCTCTCGTCATAAAAGAAAGATTATACTCAGCTGGCTGCGTGTGGGAAAACCCATGGCAGTATTTAGCGTTGAAACTAAGTATTGAACGCAGGATTCAGCAATTGTCTTACATTCAGTCGCTTGAGAAGTATTACGCTAGGTACGAGGCACAGCTAGGAATCAAAAAGTGGTTAGATCGGTGGACAGACAAATGATTAGTTTATATGCAAGTTGTAGGCAAGAATAGAGCCGTTGATTTCATGATGAAGAAGATTTAAATATGACTGTACCAGATCCGGTTTTAACAAGTCCTAACGATTCTCTTGCATGTGACATGTATTATAGATTTGGGACAGTTGTTATGCACCGTTCTCATGGGATTTATTAATTTTTTTAATCTATTAATTTTATTTCATATTAAATTTTAATCAGACTAAAAAAAAATGGCAGCGAGCAGGAGAAGAAGACCTCCACAGGAGCAGAATGTCCCACAAGTGATTTTACAAGGCGAGTGCCCACAGTGTATCCACACAATGAGTGTCCCGCGGTGAGTGTCCCACGGTTCATCTTTAATCTTTTCTGCTGTAGGGGATAATCATTATGAAGGTCGTGCAACTCTGCGGGATAATCTAAGTCTCCCTTAAGATTAGTCCTATTGGTTTATCGGGTGTAAGCTGTGTAGTATACTCAACACGGCAGAAACCTCATGAGGCCGTTTATCATTTGAAGTTTCTTAATGGCAGTGTCTGGCTCATGGCCCCATTACAGATTGTTGGGGTCTAAGTACATCTGATAGTTGGATGGCTGGTGGGGTCATAATCGTCTAAATACTTGTTGTTGGCTCTTGCGGTTAAGATGTCAGGCCATGCTACATGCTCCTCCTCTCAGCCCGTCCTCAATCATTCTGAAGTGTATCCTGATCCGAGATTAAGTCAATCTCTAATGTTTGGAGACTACAGAATGCGTCCCAAGACAGCCCCGGGGCTGTGATGTACCTGTGATGAATCTAGCCGTAATGTTTCATGCAAGTTGCTCTGTAATTCTGATAGACGTCTAGCTAAATAAACACACGTCGGCCAATAAATACTGATCGTGATAGTGCCCATCGTTTTTGCTGTGTAATTCTGTCCAGGCTTTCTGCGGTATTCATAGTCGGCGTCGATATGCCTCCGCCTCTAAGCCCGGCTGTAAAGTCTTCTTAAGCGGCAGCGCCGGTCGGTTACAAAACCTCTCCCGAGTCTATGTATCATAAGGATAGACGCCTTTACGGCTAAGATGGGTCGAAATTATTTTTTTTAGTGAATGGATAGTCTTGCAGAGATCCCGCAATTTATCTAAGTCCCATAAGATGTGTTCTTTACTGGGGCAGAGTCATAGAAGGATATACAGTCTACTGTAAAAGGTTCATGTTATTTTTATGGACTGTGCAATACAGCTAACCCTCTTACATTTCAGAAGTTATTGCTTGCATGATAAAGTGCGAATTTCGTAGCACCAGCAAGTTATGAAAGAAGATTGGCAGTTTCACCTTTTTTCGTGGGTTAACCTTGAGTTGAAGATTGAAACTGTTGGTGTGTGCTCCCCCTGAATTTGCAGTAATGTGATCGTGGTCTCTTACAGCGTCACCCAATAATTTCTCTGTGCATATCCAGCAGTGGGTGGACTGATTTATAACGTTCTTCATCATTCGAGGGGTCATCTTAATGTCTGAAAGGTTCAGCTGATTAGAGATTGATTGCGAAGGTGTTTCATCTGCTCCATATAAATCGGACCTGGCTGCGTCGGGGCCTCTGTAAATCCCGGCTGTTGTGTCCGCCATCTGGACCTAACAGCAAACATTATGGCATAAGTGTAAACCAGATTGGATGACGGGATAATAGGGTTGTTTTTTGGTCTTGTTGAGGGCCGTAGTACTGTGGCAATCGCTTCAAAGTCGGCATAGACTACGTATGGACTCATCTGCATTTTGTGTACATCTTAAAAACTAACTTTGGACACTGGTTTGGGTGTATGAAGTTCGATTTTACAGTCTACTAAACTTTTACATGCTTCTTATGTTTGCTGCTGCCTCTAAAGTGGGGATTCCTGACCAAAACAACCTTCTACAATGACCCATGTTTAGCGGGTTACTATGTAGTATAAGCAGAAGTCTACTCATTGTTCTATTTATTACGAATGGCTCTTGGAACGTCTGCAAACACGAATCAAGTCTACATGATTCTCAAGTGATCGCATAATGTAGGGGCTTCGGGTGAATTCCTTAGTGGATAGATTGTTACTACAAGACCATGTGTATACGCTTACGGTTATTGGTTTGATTTTGTTCTTCAAACTGGTCGATACTTTTCTATATCACTGGAAAGTTTATGTTATCTAAGTTCAGACATCATTTATACTGCCAATAATTAGAAACTCTGTCTGCGTGCTTTTTAAAAAGGATGTAAATGCGCCAAAACAACACCACATGGAAACACACTATTGTCAGAATTTTGTTGTTTAAGACTGCTCGTTTTAAAAAAACTAAACTCTCTTGGAGAGGAAGGTAAGAATTGCCGTTTATCGGAGTGTATTGGATTGTTTAATTTGATTTCGAGGAATGTTACTTCAGACCAGCAGAGCCGCGCAATTTCGCTTCTCACTTGCCAGAAGTTTTAAACTGTGTACGCATGTATCAGCCGCCAGGTGTAAAGTTCGTAATAGATGATTACTTCTTTCTGTCTAGTGAAACCCAGACTTGCATATTCTATCATCGGGGGTTATATATTCAATCAGAATGGCCAGCATAAACTTTTGCTGGCGGGCTATTTGAAGAGATCGGGGATTGTCGAAATAGCATGTTTAACATTTCCTGAACGTTTGTGGGGTTTAATAATGTCCATGTCTAATTCAATGAACATAATGCCTCATGATTTGTTACTACCTTCCAACTGTACGTGTGGGACAGTATTTCAGAAACTTGACTCTCTTGTTGGGTTCATTTTTAACCTACAATTTTTAGTAAATTAAAAAATAAAAGTAAGTAAAAAGTAAGTAAATTGCCCTTTTATTCTTCACCCAGCGTTGCAGAATACTTCAAGACATCCAAATCTTACAAGAGCATTTGCCAATTATTTTAGCTTTTTCTGAATCACTACGTCAATGTTTAACACTTTGATTGCTTCGACAAATAGTTCACTATGATTTTTGTATTAAATTGTTTATCATCATTTCAACCCCGATTTACTAAAAATCAATGTTTAACACTTTCATCGTTCGTCAAATAGTTCATTACAATTTTCTATTTAAAATCATTAGTATCAGATTCGCTGTGTTTGGCACGTCATTTTTAAATCTAAAAATTAAATAAATAAAAAAATTAAAACATGAGTATAACGCTGGTTAATTATGCAGTGGTATTGTTGGTGTTATTGTTTATTCTATAAACCCTAGCAAAATGTTTGTTAAGAATAAAACCACCCAAAATGGAAGATGAAGATTCGCCCGAAACTAGTTACAAACTTATTTTTAGTCTGTGCATACAAAAGATTATCTGATTAAAAAGGCACATAGAACAGTCTTTCATATTATGATTAATTTTAAATTATTTTTTTAGTTAATAAACAAAACATGGCGAAAAAAAGTTATTAATACGATTTACCACTCTGCTTGTAATCGCGGCTTAGTTTAGGATATAGCAGTTAGCAAAAACATGTTTAGATGAGGCCGGCTGATCTAGGAAAGGTTAGACATTGAGGATGTTGTAAGGTTATAGCTGTATTATAACGGCGGGATTGCTCTCAAAAGACTTCTTGTTGCACAGGGGATTAAATGTCCCAGAAAACATCAATGATAGAAAGATTAATTGCATTTAGGCAGATTGATTTTATAAAAAAAGATTCATTCTAAAAAAAAGTTTCATTCATTTATAAAAGATGTCGGATTAGTTCTGATGGTGGGCGGGGGCTATTGTTAATGCATTGGCTTTCTCTGGCAGCAATTTATATGTTTAGTAAATTGCGCGTCTGATGAAGAGTGAGAACGCATAACAAGGCAATGGAGATTAGCTAAGGCAAGAGACGCTTACGAGAAAAAGGAGAATTGCTCACTTAGACTTTATTAATAAAAAGTTAAGAGAACAGGGACATGCAGAGCAACCACCATTTACAGACGTTGATGAAGCAATGAATGAATATTACTTAGTGACAGGAAGATGTTTCTAACATCGTCACCGCCAGAACTGCTCTGACTTGTATGAACCTTTGAGGATCAGAAAATGGTAGAAAATAGGCTTTATTCATAGGTGCTATGGAGCAATCTTTCTTCTTGCATATTCAATCTTAAAAACTAGTTATTAAAGTAATAAAAAAAAAACACGTCCCTTATTTTGGGACGTTACGAAGTACAAAATTTATTATTCTCCTAGAGGGTATTGGAAAGGAAAGGCTGCTATTGATAATCTGTGTTAATGTGCTAGGGTGTCTGGAATCAGAAGCGAAAAGGACTGGCTTTCAAAACAAGCGATCTGGCAAATATATCTGCCGCCCCAAAAAAAGATAATAAGGCCTCGATTTGTTAAACTCAGTTCCTATGACACCCAACAGATGGATTGTTGTATCTTTCACACATGACAAGTTAGCAAAGAAAAAAGTTTAAGTATGCTCTTACAGTTGTAGTCATGGCTTCAGGTTAAAAGACTGCTGATAGCCTGTGACGGTAAAAGCTCAACTGCTGTGGCTGTAGGCTTTACAACAAATATACATGCGAGTCATTAAAGTATCCTAGGGGCTGATTCAGGTTGATGATGGGAAAGAGTTTCTAAAGGGAGCTGTCAACCAACTGCTTTTAAGAATTTCGGGTTACAGTTTTGTGAGGGATTCCAGGGCAACCCATCGCTCTAGGCTCTAGTAGAAAATCTTAATAAGAATCTAGCTGAGCGTTGTTTTCTCCTATCAAATTCCACAGAGGACCTTATGGACAGGACGCGCAAACAGAATGGGTTAGGAGATTGCCAGCAGTCTTACGCGCCATGAACAATAAGAATTTAAGCAAACGGGCCTTAAGCCGGTGACGCGATCAAATTGGAAAAAAATAAGTATTACTGAAGACATCCAAAGTAATCAAAAACTCTTGCCGTTTGGACTAAAGTAAAGACTATTGTATGCTCCTGGAGAGGCAGGAGGGCGATGTTTGAATTAGAGCCACAGACCCTATATGGGAGAACGGTAGATGGTATATGATGTTTGAATGAATTATGAAAACAACCCCTCCCGTGTAAATAAAAAAAAAAAAAAAAAAACCCTATAGACCAAGTCGGCGTAGCCTGAATGATGATAAACAAACCCCAGAGCACACAGTCTGTCAGTAAACCCAAAAGGCTCAGTACGGCTGACGGCATTTGTGCTACAAGTTTTTCCCAACGCCATAGGCAAAAGAAAGATGGTCAAACCCAAGCGACCAGGCCGAAAAAGGCACCCCAGAAATCACTCCGTAACTGAAACAACAACAGCAAAAAAAGTGAGTGATGAGATGATGTATGATGACGATGATGACGATGATACGACGAGATGATGATGATGATGAAAAAAAAAGATAAGAGACAAAATACCTCTTTAACTCCGGGGGGGGTGGTGTGTGTGTGTGTGGGGGGGGGGGGGGGGGGGGGGGGGGGGGGGTGCCTGGAAGCAAAACAAGGAATCTGTTGCTTAGTTTTGATTTCAGGAGGGAAAAGGGCATGTCATTGCAGGTGCGTGGTACTTAAAAAGGGGAGACCCCCTACCTCGATAGCTCCGTCGGCACACACTTTTTTTTTGTATCCCATTCTTATAAAAACGGGGATTACTCTAGGAGGGAACAAAGAAATGCGTCTGTCTGTGTTGTCCGGGGGTCAAAATGTTTTCCCACTCCCCCCAGCCCAAAAAAAAAAAAAAAAAAAAAAGAAAAGAAATCAAGTCCGATAAGGGAATAAACCCGCACTGTCGATTTTTTTTTCTTCCAATAACGGGAAATTTCTCCCTTTGTCACTGTACACGCGTATTCAACATAAACTAAAAAATACTTTTATGCTTTGACCTTGTTTTATAATCTAACTTTATTGTAAATTCTTCGCATCATCGGGCTTGACATAACGAATGAGAAATTTTTCTCTGACAAGCCCTTCCATAACACTACTGCAGGCTGTTTAAATTTTTTTGTTGTTTCCCTTTTTCTCGATGCAGAAAAGGAAATTGATTTTAAAACTTAGTTTTCGTAGAAACATTTAAAGGGCCCTTTAATTTGCTGTTTTTATTTTGCTTCAATAGCATGATTTACCCCAAAATAATAGATTCTTATTTTGCAATATCTAGCAGGATAGATTTATGCAAAACAATTGTTTGTAAAAATGTTTTTTTATCTTTTATCCCGCCCGCTTTAAATTTCATAAGATGATTTGATTTAACGTGAGGAGTGGAGTTAAAATTTGTTGTAAAAGTTTTTTTGAAATATACAATACAGACTTTTATGGGCATATAAACCATCGTAAAATGATCTGGTTTCAAAGAAAAGTGAATTCTTTGACTGAAAATGTAATTGAAAGTTTGCCGTGTTGTGTTTTGTTGGTGGTGTTGGGTCTGTCGTGTTTTTGTTGTGCCCGTTTGCCCATGTGTCTCGTGTTTTTGGGGGTTTTGTCATGTTGTGTTTGTCAACTGGGGTTTTATTGTGTCGTGTTGTGTGCTTGTACATTACTGGTTTTGTTTTACTGGTTTTGTTTTTGGGCATTAAATTTTGTTCTTACTGTACTGTGCTCTGTTTGTTTTACTGTGCTGTGCTTTTCTGTCTGTACGTTTTTCTTCGTCCCAACAAATTTTTCTTTTGAGATTCGGGCTGTTAAACTGGGGGGTCATTTTTGCCAATGTACAGTCCACCCCTACTCTTCGTCTGCCTTGTACTTTTTCTCCCAGTATATCAAAATGGATTTTTCTTTTTTAAATTTTCCCAAGACAACGTCTTCATTGCGTGACTTTTTTCACCTGCGCTGAGTGTTTTGTACGCGTTGTTGTTGTTGCTGTGCTTTTTTTTTCTGTTTTTGTTGTTTTTTTTTGTCGTTGTTGCACTTACCTGTCTTTGTTGTTTTTCTGTTTGACTGTGTTGGTTTGGGTATATCATTTACGGGGTTTTTACTATGACGATGTTGTTTTTTTTGGGTTAAGGGTTTTCATTGTTGCAATGATGACTCTATAGTTTCCGCTTTTTTTTTCTTTTCTTTTTTTTCATTTTCTTGCTGTTTGTTTTTTCTGGCCCCGTTCCCCCTTTCTGATGACTTCGTCCTGCTGAACTTGTCACGCTGGATTGACTAGTTTCACGTCAGTGACCGATTCAACCATGAGCCCGATGACTTACCCGAGCAGCTGTCGGCGAACAGCGGGCTGATTCAGAGGCTGGAAGGTGGTGTTTTCCATGCTGCTGCCACAACAGGTTCCTATTTCACAGTAGCTGTAGGGTCCCTCTTTTAGTGCCACACACTTCCCTGCCGACGTTTGCGGTGTACCCAACAGGAGAAAAAGAAAGTCATCATCAAAGTCGTCGCATCATCATTGTCGTCGTCGCGTTGTCGTTGTGTCATCTCGTGGTCGTCGCATCATCTCATCACTCATCACTTTATTTACCATCATCTCGTCGTCGTCATCATCATCATCGTATCGTCGCATCATCATCGTCATCATCATCGTCATTCGTCGTCCATCATCATTATTCCCATCACATCACTTTTGTCGTTGTCGTCGTCTCGCATCATCACCATCGTCGCGTCGCCCTCGTCACATCTCTCTCTCATCATCATCATCATCATCATCATCATCATCATCTCACCATCATCATCCCATCATCATCACGTTTTTTTCCACAAAAACAAAACAAGGCTTAAAGCCGATTGAAAAAAAAATTGGGCCATGAAAATGAGGGTAAACGAAGATGCAAACATCAAACATTTATTTAAATCACCAAGAACAAGTGTTTCAAATCGTCCAGCAGCAAATGGGATCCCACCAAGATCCATTGACATGGGTTTGGGAAAAAAAAACACACGCTGAAGGAAAACAGCACGATCCAAAGCTTGATCTTTTTCACCAAGGAAAAAGTGCGGTCAAAACGTCCAGCGAAACAGGGCCCCCCCAAGACCTTCCATCGGGTTGGGGGGAAGGGGGGGGGGGGGGGGGCCGCATTTCCTTGGTATGGGCAAACAACAAGATCCAAAAGCCTTGCTGAAACAACCTTACAGGAAACCCTGAGAGAGGAGACAGAAGGGAAACAGGAAACAAAAAAACAAACAAAAACAAAGGCTGAATGGTGCAGAATGGAAGGGGAACCACTGGAGAGACCCAAGCCAAAAATGCACCCACAGAAAAGGGCTAATCTGGGAATTTTCTTCATGAGGGGCGCGATCATCCCCAGGAATAAAGGATGAAGAAGAAAAAGACGATGACGAAGAAAAAAACAATGAAAAAATGACATCTCTATCCTGTCCTCTCGTCTCTTCTCTCTCAAAAAAAAAAAAAATTGTACGATTCTCTCTTCTCTCTCCTCTCCTCTCTCTCTCTCCCCTCTCTCTCCTCTCTCTCTCTCTCCCCAAAAAAAAAAAAAAAAAAAAAAAAATCGTAGTCTATTCGTATTTATTTCTCTTTCTCCCCTCTCTCTCTCTCTCTCCCTCTCCTTCTCCTCTTTTCCTTCTCCTCTCTCTTCCCTCTCTCTCTCTCCGTTTTTTTTTTGTTTTTGTTGCGTAGGCCCCTTATACACAATTTTTTTATTCACGATCCTGGCATTATCTATGTGGATATAATATTTTCAAAATAATCGAGCCTTCTGAACAGTTTTTTTAGGAAATGAAAATCTCACACGGGCGATTCTCTGGTTTAAATTTTTTTAAAAACGTGGGGGGGAAAAAATATCCAAAAAGCCTCGTGCCTGTTTCTACTCGCAAAAGAGAAAGGTTTTACATTCTTCTTCTTCAGTTTTTCCAGCACGCAGCTACAGCCGGACTCCAAGGGTTGGCGGCAACTTGGCCGTCCGGGGGGAGATCGTGGGATCCCCCAGGTTTTTTTTTGAGGTCCGCCCCCCTTTGGCCAGGGTCGCACGTCTCTCTCATTGAGGGGGGCGTCCTTGAGGGCATTGCTGGGGTCCTCTCGCTTGTCCACAAGGACACAGGGGCTGATCGCGGGTCCTATCTTTTCGAGGTGGGGGGGCGCACCCCAATGCCCAGTTGCGCAAAGCGGGAAAAAAGATTTTTGGGGTTTGTTTTCCCCTCCAGTGTGTGGAGGGGTCTTGGTGTGCCTCATAGCCTTGGTTCATTTTTAAACCAGTCAGCCCCTGGAAGTTTCCAGAGGAGTGACTTAAAAATTTTTTTTATATGTGGGGGGGGGGGAGCTGGCTTTCGGCTTTCGCTAAAACCCCTATCAGCCCTCGTTTCCCGGGAGACCAACTGGGGGGCGGACCCACTGGAGGGGAATTGGGAGTTTTTTGGGGGTTAAAGGGCAAGGGGGGGCCTTAAAAAGGTTGGATCAGGGGTGAGGGTCGGGGGAGCGAGGGCCTGGGGAGTGGGCATGGAGCAGTGAAGATGGCGGCTGGTGAGGGACTTCCCCCAGGGGGGGAGAAGAATCTGCCGCTTCTTTGATGGCAGGATTTTTGGCTTGAAGTTGGTACGAGCTTTCCCCCCCCGGGGCCGCAATGTTCCTGAAGCTCCATCAGGAAATCCGATATTACTCCACTGCCTCCCTTGTGTGTGACTTCCCCCGGGGTGATGTTTTTTTAAGACATGGGTCCAGGGTTGGGAGTGTATTATCTTTAATCATTACCTAAGCAGAGCTTTGGAATGGAGGTGGCTGATCTTTTTTGGTGATTCCGAGAAAACCGAGACGATGGGGGCCCCTCTCTTGGGCAAGCTTCCCGCAGGCAGACGAGACTTTGGGAGGGGGGTCCTTTGTTTGGGTTGTCGTGTTTGGGAAAGGGCCTTTTGGGGTTGGG
>JAMYXO010001639.1:10000-28269 GCA_033310375.1 Conus canariensis | reverse complement strand
CTCTTTTTTTCTCCCCCTCTCTCTCCCTCTCCTCTCCTCTCTCTCTCTCTCTTTCTCCTTCACTCCTCTCTCTTCTCTTCTCATCCTTTCCCTCCTTCTTTCTCTCTCCCCTCTCTCTTTTCCCTTTCTCTTTTCTCCTTCTTCTCTCTCGCTCTCTTCTTTCTCTCTCGTCTTCATAATCTCTTTTTACCCCTCCCCCGATGGGCGGGGCGCCACCACACACACAACACACACACAACACATACAACACAACACACACCACACAAAACCACACACACACACACACAAAAAATGAGCGCACAAGAGCGCTCTCTCTCTCTCTCTTCTCTCTCCTTTGGTCTCCTCAGCTCCTCTCTCTCTCTCTCTCTCTCCTCTCTCCCTCTCTCCCTTCTCTCTCTTTCCTTCTCTCTCTCCTCTCTCTCTCTCTTCTGTCCTTCTCTGTGTGTGGTGTGTGTGTTGTGAGGTGTGTGGTGTGTGTGTTGTGGTGTGTGGTGGGGGTGTGTGTGTGGTGTGTGTAATTTAAATTAATTCGTCGGCTTTCCCTCTCGATAATCTGTCTGAATGTTGTTTATTTTTAAGTTATTTTGAACACTTTGCTTTGCACTTGTAGGTCCTCTTGATTACACTGGCCATTTTCTCTTTTTTTATACTTCTAGCCCACGTGCTTCCGTCAGTGTCACATCTCATTAACTCTGTCTTTGCATGCTACAGTGTAAAATCTCGGGCTCTCTTTTCTCTGTCCCCTTCTCTCTCTCCATTAATCTGTCTTTGCTGTCTACATGTGTATAATCTCTGTCTCTCTTGTCTCTGTCCTCCTTCTCTCTCCTGTCTTCTCTCAAACCCACCAACACACACACCCACAACACACACACACCCCAAAAAACATGCATACATGAAGCCCCGCTCGCGCGCACGACCCAAAACACCCCCACCACACACAACAACACACACAACACGCACGCACGCCGCTGCACGCCCCCGCCCCACGCACGCACGCAATCAGAATCACGACGCCGCCGCACGCAATACCACGCCTCACACACAACAGAAATATAAAAAACACACAAACCCCAACCACCCCCACACAACCCCACACCCCCAACACGCAAACCCCACACACGCACAACGCACGCACCACGCACGCCCTCGCCGGCTCACACCCCCTGCCCCCCCCCCCCCCCCACCTTCTCTTATATGTCTCCCATTCGGCCCCCTTTTTGTGTTTTGGGGGGGGTTTTTCCTGGTTTTTTTTTGGGTTTTTTTGCCTGTCTGTTCTGTTTTGTCTTTCTGTTTTTGTTTTTGTTTTTGTTTTGGTCTGTTGTCCTCTGTTTTCGTTTGTCTTTTTTTTTTTGGGGCGTCCCATCAGATCGTCCTTTTGTGGTTTGTGTGTGTGTTGTTGTGTGTGCGTGTGTGTGGTGTGGGGGTGTGTGTGTGGTGTGTGTGTGTCTTTGATGTCTCATTGTATAATCCCCTGTCTCTCGGCCCCTCTGTCTCCCCTTTTTTTCCCCTTTTCTTCTTTTCTCTCCCAAACACCCAAAACACACCCACCCACCACACAAACACACACACACACACATGCATGCACTGAACGGCCCCGCTCGCGCCACGTACCACACCACACACACACACACACACCCCCCCGACCCGCACGCACACACCCGCACGCAAGCACGCACCCCCAAAACCCAACACGAACTCATTTCGCACCACCCCACGAAAGTACGCCCCCGCACTCACCACAACAACACAACACAACAAAAAACCCCAAAACACACACACCACACACACACCCCCCCGCACGCACGACCCCCTGGGCGCGTGCTCATTTTTGGGCCCCCCCCACCCCCCCCCCTCTCTCTTTTTAGGGTTCCTCAGGGGGGCCCTCTGTGTTTTTTGGGGTTCGGGATGGGGTTTCCCTGTCCTCTGTCTGTCTTTCTGTCTGTCTTTTTGTCGTTGTCTTTTCTGTTTTTTGGGTTTCTGTCTTTTCCCCCTTCTCTTTCTCTCTGTTTTTGTCTCTCTCTTTTCTCTCTCTCTCTCTCTCTCTCTCTCCCCTGGGGCCCCCATCAGCTCGTCCTTTTTTTGTGGGGTGTGTGGTGTGTGTGTGTGCGTGTGTGTGTGTGGTGTGTGTGTGTGTGGTGTGTGTTGGTTTTTTCTCTCTCTTACCTTTTTTCCCCCCCCTGCCTGTTTTTTTGCCCTGTCTGCTGCTGTCTTCTGTCGGTCTTCTGCCCTGTCCGTCCCCCCTTCCCCCCCTTCTCTTTTTTCCCTTTCTCTCTTCTGTCCGTGATAGAGTATTAGGTTATGCGATCGACTGTTTAAAGGGTGTTTTTTAAACGATTAGTTTGAAAGGGGTGCCCCAAATTTCACTTCTGAAAATTTTCGGTATTTTTTGATATTCCTTACAAACCCCCCCCGAAAAAAAAATTCATAACCTTTCCATACGTAAACCAAAACCCTATTTTTAATTTTCCCTGAAAAAAAACATTTTCTTTTGGAAATATAGCCACCCCCAAAAAGTTCCATTTTGAAAAACATTTTCCCGTCATATTTTTAAACCCCCAACGTGAGCACGGAATGGTGTCTGGGCATTTACCCGGGAAGGGGGCCACGGAAAATGTTTCAAAACTGTTTTTTGGAGAAGGGGGTGAGCAATAGAAAGGATATTGATGTCTTGAAGGGGGCAATTTCGTCAAACTTTAAATCCCCTTTAACATAGTTTTTACCCCGTTACAGCCCCGACCCCAACACCTCTTTAAAAAAAAAATTCCTCCCATGGGGTTTTCCCTCCCAAAAAAAAGATCGGTTTTAAAAAACTAGTTCGCCGAAAAAACACTTAATTCCTTAAAAAAGAAAAAAAAAAAAAACTAAAATGGGGCCCAAAAAAAATTAAAAAAGTTTTTAAATTTCGACTTGCCCCCCTTTTTTTTTTTTAAAACTACAATCAAAAGGGAAAACTAAATGATTTAAACAAGTTTTCCCCCAAAGGGGGCAAAAAAAAATTTTAAAAAATTTGACTCCCCTTCGGAAGAACCGGGAAATTCACAAAAGAAATGAAAAGCGTAAACATTTTTTTAAAACTGGGGGAAAAAAAAATTTTGAAACACGATTTCCCCCCTTTGAAAAAGGGTCATATTATTTAGGGCCCTGTGTGTTTTTACAAAAAGGGGGCGTGCTATTTTAAATGCTGGAAAAGCTTATAAATTTTTGGGGGAGTGCTAATAGTAAAACAAATTGACGAAACACAAAGCAAACCCAACAATAAAAGAAAGCGAAAAAAAAAAGGGAATTTCCTTTAACTTAAAACCGAAAGTGAGAACGCGAAGGGTAGGGTAGGGGGGGGGGGGGGGGAAGCATGTTCTCTGGGGGCAAACGGCTTGTTTTCAGTCCAGTGGGCCACTCATTTACCTCTTGACCCACTTTATTACCCCGTAGTGTCCCCCTTAGTACTTGAATTTCCCCGTGCGACCTTTCCCAAAAAAACACACAAAAATAATTGCCTATCATGAAATTATCCATTTTTTGTACACATTTGCTGTTTTATCATTTTTTCTGGATGTTTTAAAAAAACGTTTGCATTTGTGCAAAAAAGAGAAAAAAGAAAAAAGGGGGGTAAGTATTAGCCCGTCCCAAAAGCCATGTATGTAAAGTCGATTCTTTTTCTCTCTCTCTCACCCCCTCCCCTCTCTCCCCTCTTTCTCTTCGTCTGCTGCTTCTGGGTTTTTGTTTTCCCTCTCTCTCTGTCCGTTTTTTGTCTCGTCTGTCTGTTCTCCCCGTCTATTCCCCACTAGACTAACAAATGAAAAGGGGTTTTATCTCTCTTTTGAAATTAAAATTTTAAATTTTGGGGTGGAACATCCGAGCCTTTATGGAGTCTACCGAAAAAGTGCCACAGGAATGCCTTTTTGCCCCAGCATTTCAAAAAGGGGGGTTTTTTCATAGTTTTTGACCCGTTCAAAAAAGGGGGGCCCCCGAGGGGCTGCCGACCTGAAAAAAACGTCGTGTGATAAGGAATCAGGGAAAAATTGGGAAAAACAGAAATTTTCCCTTTTAAAAAAGGGGCCCACTAAAGGCTTTTTTTTTTTTTTCCAGATTGAACGGCCCATAAAAAGGGTTTTAAATATCCGTTTGAGCGTTCCTTTCCTTTTGCTGCAGAGGGGGGAGAAAAAGGGGGAAGAGAGAAGAAGAGAGGAGAGAAAAAGGGGGAAAAGCGAGAGAGAGAGAGAGAAGGGAGACAAACAAGGAGGGAAGACAGACAGACGGGATAGACGGCAGAAAATTGGGGGCCCCGGAAAAAGAGCGGGGGGTTGAAGGTTAAAAGGTTCGAATCACGCCGGCCGTTTGGGGGGCAGGGAGAAAAACCCCTTTTGGGAAAAACATGGGGTTTGACTAATTTTCCGTACATTCCCCGAATGAATATAAAAGGGTTTCCCGTGACAAAAAAGAGCATAACGTCTCCACAACAGAAACAAAATCACCAACTTTGGAAAAAAAAGGGGGCCAAATTTTCGGGCGTTACCTTTTCGTGAAAAGGGGGGAAAAATAAAGGAAGAAAAAAAATTTGTGAACGGGATTGAATTACTCGGTAAACGATGAATGCCCGCCCAGCGGGCCCGCTTTTTTTGTGGGGTCCATACGGGGGTAGCCCGTTTAGTAAAACCGAAGCGTGGATCCTTTTTTATTTCAGTTTCATCCAAAGGGGGGCACCCCTGGGGGTAGTCCTTTCGCTACCCACACCCCGAGTTTCGAACCACATTGCCCATTTTCAAAGCCGAGGAAAATGAATTTTTGCAAAGAGAATAATTGGATGAGCAAGGACATTAAAATTAGAGCTTGGTTTTTTGCCCCAAGGACAAAACCGTAAAAATATCAATGATAATGATAATAAAATAATAATAAAAAAATAATAATAAGAAGAAATTTTAATGATAAAAATGGGGGGTAATTATAGAAAGAAAAAATTTTTTTTAAAACCCCGGAATTTTAAAAAAACGTGTAAAAAATTTCCAGATGTTTCCATTTTTTCAACAGATCATCAATAAAATTTACAACTAAACATTGTATTTTTTTTTCCGAGCATTGATCAGTCAGAAGGTCAGCCAGTTTTGCTATCGCAGTCTGAATCGTTGGCAAAAATTTTGTACAAAAAAAATTCTTCTCCAAATCACAAAAACATCCGCGCAAACCCCCCCTCCCTAAACCGAAAACAACAAAGCTCATTGTATACACTTTTTTTGATATTCCCATTTTTCAGGCAAACCTTTTTCATTTTAAAAAAACCGCCCGTTTGGGTTGAAACTAAAATTTGGGGGGGGCTTATATAAAAAGAAAAGAGATGGGAGAGACAGAGACAAAGACAGAGACAGACAGAGACAGAGAGTCGATTGAGAATGTCCCTTTTGAAAGCAAAACTATGATTTCAGCAAGCACACTGGCAACTCTGGGTGTGTATAGAGGGGAGGGGAAAAAGGGGATTTGTTTGTGTGTTGTGGGTGTGTGGTTTTGTGTGGTGGTGTGGGTGTTTTTGGGGGTGAGCCTGTGCGCGCGTTTTGGCCCCGGGAAAGCAAACGGCGAAGGGAAAAAAAAGGAGGGGCATGCAAAGACGGCGCGTCAAGTGTGTGGGGGTGTGGGGGGTGGTGGTGCGGGGGGTGGTGGTGTTTGGTGGTTGTGGGGTGTTGTGGGGTTTTTTCTGCGTGGGGGTGTGTGTGCTCGCGCCCCCCCCGCATCGGGTTTATTGGGCACCCACAGCACACACCCACCCACACACCACACCACACCAGTTGATCATGCCCCACAATACGGTCCCCGACAAAGCAGGGGGGTAATCCCCGCTGGGAAAGGCGAAACCCAATAGCTTTCGGAGACTGGGGGTTGTGAACAGCCGACCCTTTAAAGTGGGAGAATTTTTTTTTGCGTGATATCATCTTTCTATTTCCTATTATAAAATTATAAATAATATATATATATACAAAATTTTACAAAATTGTTTGGGGGGAAAAAAAAAAGCAACAACAAATTTTTCCCCCCAAATAAAGACTTGGGAAAGATTTGAACTTTTAGAAAAAAAAAAAGAAGAGAAGAAAAGGGGGGTATATATCAAAATAAAGAAACCCTTTTTTGCGCCCGAGGGGAAAACCCCCCCAATCCCCCCTGAAACACATCTATTTGTATTGCCCGCTCCTAGGCCTTTCGTCCCCTTTGGGGTTTGGGTCATCAGGGAACACGGGGATTTTGTCTGTGCTTGGGCAAATAGAGACACCCACAGCCATAATTTTTGTTGGGTTTTTACCCCAAAAGGCAAAAAAAAATCAAAGCCCCCCCAAGCAGCCCGCGGGGTAGCAAAAGGGGAAAAAAACAAAGTTTTTTAAAAAATTATTTTTTTGGGATTTTAATTTTTAATCGTTGGTACTGCTATGAAGTACATATAAAACATGACATTTTAATACGGGCTTAAACCCGGGCATGTTTTTTTTTAAAAAAAGTGAACATTTTTTTTAAAAAAAATTTAAAAAAAAAAACTTTTATGCTGTTCTTGGGTAAAACCCCACCTACCACAATTCACAGCCCTTAAAGGGACTTTCCCCCCCCACCTTCACCAACTCAAACCATAAAAAAACAAAAGCAACACAACCTTTAAAGGGGAAAAACCCCCAAACAAAACCACAAAAAACCACAAAAATGTACATAAAAATTTGTAAAAGTTCACAAACCCAAAATCCCCCCCCAACCCCCACACACACAAAAAACAAAACCTTTTTGACAGCACCAATGACAACATGCAAGCACAATAAAACCCCAAACCCACACAACCCAGGGGCCCCCAAAACCACACACAACACCCTTTGCGCGCACACGACACACACAAGCCACCCCCCACACAGGGCCCCCAAACCCCCATCCATCACACCATGTACATTCACTAAAACCCCAAACAAAAAAAAAAAAAACAAGGGGGTATTTTTTGCCCAAAAAAAAACCCCTTAACAAAAGGGAACTTTTTTTCAAAGGGACGGCCTTTTAAATTAAAATGAAGTCAGACAAATACAAGCCCGAAAAATCAAATTTTTGGGGGGAAAAAAACAACGCGGGCCACAACTGAATATCTTCATAGAATACTTGAAAAGATTTGGAAATTTAAAGGGAAAAGGGGGGGGGGGGGGGGGGGGGGGGGGGGGTTTAAATAGAAACGGGGAACAGAAAAAGAAAAAATTTACGATATAAAAACTTTTGACTATAAAAAGGGGGCCCACGCCCCCCCTTTTTTGAAGAAATTATTTGTACCCCCCTGTCCGGGGTTTTTCCCGGGGGTTTGGCTCACAGGGAAGGGGTTGTGTCTGCGCCCCTGGCGTCAATAGAGACCCCCCACCCCCCTAATATGCTTTTTCCCCAACCCCAGGGTCCCAAAAAAGAATAAATTTCCCCCCCAAAAACCCCCCGCGAAAGTAGAAATAAAAAACCAAACAAAAGAGGGGGAAGGGAAAAAATTGCTGAAAAAAAAAGAATTTTGCAAAAGTAAAAAGTATAAAAAAAAAAAGAAAAAAAAACCCAAAAATTGGGTTAGGCCCAACTCCAAAAAGGGGGTTTTTTCGATATCTGTTTAAGTCTAGCCACGAGACCCTTTCTTCAATTCCCCCCTTTTTTTGTTCATTATTTTCCATCAGCTCAAAATCAACGTAGGGGTGGCTCAAAACTGGGGGGATGGGGGGTGCGATATGGACTATCACAACAGTGACGCCCTCCTTGATGAAACGAAACTAAAAATAAAAAATTTGAAACCCGATTTTTCCCTACATGCAGTTTTTTTTTCCTCTATTTGTATGTCTCTTTTTTCCCCAAATTCCCGGGGGGTTTTGGGGGTTTTTTTCCCCATCAAAAATTTGGGGGGGCCCTTTTCAACGTTTTTTCAGGGGAAAAAAATTTTTAGGACAGGATTTTTCCTGTTGTTTGTTCCCCCCATTCCCCAACCGGGCTTTTTTTAACAAAGAAGTTAGAATAAATTTTGCCCTGCAGACACACAAGGGGGGAAGGTCCAGGGCAAAAAACTGGGGTTTTAAAACCCTTCCCCCCTTGGTTATAAGTTTTCATTCATTTTCCCCTTAAGGGCCCCCACTGAGAGACACGGGCCCCACCCTTTTGGATAAAAACATAACAACTAAAACATCGCGTTTGGCCAGGACTCCTAAAACCCCTTTCTTAGTTGTGAAAAAATTTCCCTAAATGTGGGTAGTACGTATGGGAGTAGCAAATGGGTGTTTGAGTGTGTGCCTAAACCCTTTTCCCCCCGATTTTAAAAGACTTTGATTCTTTTTTGTTAACTTTTTTTTTCCCCCCTTTTTTTTTTTTTTTTTTTTTTTTTGTGTGGGTGTGTTTTGGGGTTTTGGGGTGGGGTGTGTTTGGGGGTTGTGTGTTTTCCCGTTGTCCGCGTTCAAATTTTGTCCGCCCTGTCTGTCTGCCCCTATGTCTGTCTGTCTGTCTGTTGTCTGTCTGTTGTTTCCCTTTTCTTTTTTTCTTTTCTTCTTCCCTCTCTCTTTTCTCCCTTCCCCTTTTGTGTTGTGTTTGGTGGGTGGGTGTGTGGGTGTGTGTGTGTGTGTGGGGTTTTAATTTTGATTTTTTTAAAGGTAAATTATTTGACCCCTGAGTTTTAGAGCCAACTTATTGTTAGCAACAAGAAATGAACATGCCCTCTTCGATCTTGCTATGTACATATTTTATGAAGCTCAAAAGCAATACGAACGTATATTCAATAATATTTGCGTAGCGTAACATATGTGAAATGGGCTTTTTCCTTTTCCATTTTCTTTACTGAGATTCCTTCTCGTGTTTGCATATGCGGGTGTCACCCCTCATATGGACTATGGCCTCAATTTGATGAAATCTTCTGCATTCGCTTCTCTCTCTCTCTCTTCTCTCTCTCTCTCTCTCCTCTCTATCTCTCTCCTCTCTCTCTCTCTCTCTTTGTGTGAGTGTGGTGTGTGTGTGTGTGTGTTGTGTGTGTGTGTGTGTTGTGTGTGTTTGTGTGTGTGGGTGTGTCCTACCTACATTAATTCATAGACTATGAAGAGTCATTCGATGTTTTGACAGAGAGACAATTCTGGACGCTGTTGAGTCTCTGTGAATACTACCCAAATCCTTGTCTTCCTGATCGTGGCACTGTTCAAGAGATGTCATGCAGGATACTAAATATGGAACATTTAATATATTGCTCGGAGAATACATCGGTCCTCTGCTTCTGGGAGCAGCATAAACAAAATCCAGTAATCAAACAGAAAGTAGACAGTATAAAATGTTCCTGGCCTCCTCCTCAACACAAATAGAGTAAATATGTCTTAGTTTGAAAAGTAATCTGTAGCAGGTAAGCTACTATTTGTTCAGTTTACGCCCAATCTAACCAAAATAGTGGGATTAGCAGTTTCCAACGCACCTCACTCGAGGTCGAGGTTGTGTAGACCTAAGAAGTTGCAAGAGCTCGATCAATGTGCATCAGGTAACAACCAGCTTCCTCACCAATCAAAAATCAACCGTTTCGTTAGACTTCTGCTACGCACATAATGCCCCCATTCCCTTGGCAGCTTTGAAAAACGCTAATGAAATACAAGGCGTGACAGTTCCTCACAAAATCTCATCAGTTTGGCAGTGCACCCCAGCAGTTTGGGTGGTACTTGGTCTTCAGAGGTCCTATTGACCAAAAAGCTCTGGAACACTGTCCTCCCTCAGGTTGGGGCGAAGGTCACGGGCGCAAAAACCTAACACAAAGGGGCGCTAGAGCCATCCCAGGTAAGTGTTTGAATGCTAAATATGGCGTGTGTAAGACATAAAATGTTTGGCATTGGCGGCACATTGCGAATTCAATTGGTCATTTGAAACTTTCACACCCATCTTTGTTGTCTGAGAGGCTCTCTTTGACTAAACATCAGGTGATGGCATATGACATAGGTAACACACAGTTCCGGTCAAAACACAGACAGCGAAAGCAAAGCATCTTGAGTCATATCCGTTTATGTGCCATGATGTCGAAATGTACACATCTCTGACACTTCTGCAGTCAATCCTTCCTGACGACCATTGTTGATTTCCGGAATCAGTGCATCTTCAAAATCCAGAAAATCGGCCCCACCAGACGATCGAAAAGAATCTGTGGAATAGAAGCTTTGCTGTTGGAAGGTCTTCAATGAAACATCGCTGTGACCGGATTTTCAAAAGTTAGGTGCACTACAGGTCAACATTAAGAGTCAAAGATTCTTTTCAAGGAAACAGCTGTTTCCATCATCGTCTTGGAAATGCATTCTTTTCTAAAGGGACTAATCACAGAGTCATACTTATGACCACACACCATATTTTATTGAAAAGAAATCCAATTATCCAATGCAGACCTATCAAAAATGACGCAAATACAACACATCCTTTTGCTTGGCGGTGGAACCTACAGTCCCAGTTTCAGCGTAATGGGAAATTTTTCACTCTAGCAAAAGGCATGTGGAGAGCAACCCCATTGTCCAGGCAGTCACACCCAAAGACGTCCCATCAACCATCGCCTTCATAGGCATGTTAGGGGAGAAAAAAAAAACACGCGTTGTCACCGTCTAACAGTTTGTGCTGGACCTCTGCAGCCACAAAATTGACGTGCCAACTCAAATGGGGGGGGGGGGGGAGTTGCTGAGAAAAAAAAAATGGTGTAAACAGGTTGGCATCATTCCGCAAAGACAACACACTGTCATTCCGACATATTTCGGGCAGAAATCATTGATGTCCAGAAATGTTTTCTAGAATGAAGTGATACAGAAAGCTTTCAAAATAGTTTTATTACACATAGTTGGTATATTACTAACCTACTGCGTTTTTTTTTTTTTTTTTTTTTTTTTTTTTTTTGTTGCATCAGTTCTCGGAACAATGTGGGAGCACCTAAGTGGTGATTTTTTTTTTGTTTTTTTCTTTTTTTTTAATTTTTTTCTTTTTTTTTTTCTTTCCCTAGGCCAAAATCCACCTCTTCATTTTTTGGTGCATCACACTGTCCTCTGTCATCTGCCAAAAAAACAAAAAGCGGGAAAAAAAAAACAATAAACAATTTCCACTACTAGGGTTTTTTTTTTCTCTTTTTTTTTTTCTTTCTTTTCTTTCCCAGCAATCTCTTACACACCATGCAAAGGTCTGGATGTTCTCTTATAATGACAATATTTTTGCTGATTTTAGTGTTTTGGCAATTGAATACAAAGTGTCTGGGTTTGTTAAAGTACAATGTTTGGTGTACTGGCACACTCACCACTAAAAGTGTTGCATTATACGATACGGAACCAACATAGATGAAACAAAGGACTTAATTATTTTAGTTTTTCATTTTGTTTTAAACACATACACCTGCACACATACTCTCGCTCCCCCCCCCTCCCCCTCCCCCCCTCTCTCTCAAATATGCTAACAATGGTAGAAACTGTTAAATACACGTACACGATACCAAACAAAAAAAAAACTATCATAAGCAACCCGATTCTGTAAACACCACATGCCTGAAAGATGTCGTTGGTCCCTATTCCCGTCTCCCTCTTCTTCCCCCTACCCAAGCGCGTGAGCGCACTCACAACACACCACCACCACCACCATCCACCCACTCCAACACCCATCCATCCCCACCCCCACCCCCCACATCCACCACACCCCCACAGAAGCAGAGAGAGAGAGAGAGAGAGAGAGAGAGAGAGAGAGAGAAGGAAAAAAAAAAAAGGAAGAGAGTGTGATAGACAGACAGACAGACAGTTAGGGCAGACAAACAGGCAGACAGCGGACAGAGACGGGCGTGCTTTTAAATGGATTTAGGGGGATTTACTTTGTTACATATCGTCTCACCAGTTGTCTCTTAGCTACCCCGATGCGGCCAATCCTATAATGAAAAGAAATCATCAATGAACCCCTCATATTCCACATTCCCCACGTTGCAACAGTCCTTACACATACAAATCGAAATAGTGCAAACAGTACGGAGGAGTGGAGACGGAACGGCATATTTACCTTGGGGTCACTTTTCTTTATGAAAGAGAAACGTCACCAAAGACGTGTGTTTGTATGTGTGCTGTGCGGTGTATATGTGTGTGTACCTGAAGAGTGTGTGTGGTTACAGTGCATGTGCGCGCTCCGGTCCAAAATGCACAAACACTGTGCATGTTTTTGTAACTGGAGTGTAATGTCTCTCTCTCCCACTCCCCTCCCCGCCCCCCCTCCCCCCCCCCCCCCATCCCTCCCTCTTCGTGCGGCGCGTGCGCGTGCGTGCGTGCGTGTTGTAAGAGTGAATGCATGCATTAAATCACTTTATATTTTCCTCAGTTTGCAACTGATTTTCGAAATATGACTGAAATTGGCAGCCTTAAGATTCCGTTTTATTTATAAATTACATTATACACATCTTTGCATAATCACAACATGGTTTTATTTTCAGTAGTATATGGCCTGATCAAGATTTCTTGTCTAAGAATTCCAAAAGAGCACAGTTTCTTCAGAAAACACAATTCTTGTTTGTAATACAGCTAATATAGTATTGACTGACAAATTCCAAAAACGAATACACCTTATACAGTGAAAAAAGAAATGTTCAATGTAATCAATTTCACAATGCAATTATGAAACAATTTTCGATTATCCCTAACTTTTCATTTGCATAGCATTATATTAGTCCGGGTATATATTTGTATAGAATTTTCCATTGTAAAACTCTCAGTCTGGTTCTTTTGTGCACAGCGGGGTATCTTCCAAACATTTTCATTTATCACCGAGTCCAAATTTATTAGACCAAAAACGGGCTGCACCATGGTTCCGTGTAACTGAGGAAAACAACAAAGTCACACGAAAATCCTTGCAAGATATATGCTTTTTGTTACAAAAAGATGTGGTTCTGAAAAATCTAATCATATCACTTGTTCACTAACCCTAATATTAAAACAATGTGTGGCCGCTGACACACATTATACTCTAAGATCCTTGCAGGGGAGTTCCAATCTTGATATCCACGTCCTGGTAAGAAAAGCATTCTATTGGACCATACATGTCAACTAACATTTATATTTTGCCCTTTATTCCAGTCAGGGCCAGAAAAGCAACAAGTCTGATTTTTTAAAAAAGGATCATAAAGCGTATTTGCAAATTGAAGCATGCAAAAAAAACTTAGCATTCGGGTCAGGGGGGTAACGTGAATTGGAGATTGTGAAAAGAAGTCGAAACAAATTCGACTTTTGTATTACGTACAAAAACAAGGGAGAAGACAGACATCAAACACGACAAACAATTTGTGGTGTCGTGGGGTGGGGTGTGTGTGTGTGGTGGGGTGGTGTGTGTTTGTGTGTGTGTATGTGTGGTGTGTGAGTTTTGTGTTTGTGTGTGTGTGTGTGTGTGTGTGTGTGTGTTGTTTTGGTTGGGGGGGGGGGGGGGCGAGAGAGAGAGACGAGACAGAGACAGACACACACACAGGGGAAGGGAGGAGGGAGAGAGAGGTCGACCCCTCCCAGCTGTTTCCCACTCTCACTCTCTTTCAACCCCCCACCAAAAACCACCATACTGCTACTACACTACTAAAAACTACTACTAAGTATTTTTTTAGTATTAGTAGTAAGTAGAAGTAGGTAGTAGTATATTAGTATAGAGGGGTGGTAGTATTTAATAGTAGCAGTAGTAGTAGCGTAAAAAATACACAAAAGGGGGCTGCGACCCCAAAGGTCGTTTTTTTTGACACTAGTGGAGAAAGTGTCGAACTGTGAAAAAAGTGACCTTTTAAAGCTACTCAGGTACACACTCTGTCGCATTTTGACCACTCCCCTCCTCTTTTCATCGCTTTTCTCATTTTCCCTTTTCTGTCGTAGCGAGCACGTTACATTGGTCCAGTTTCATGGGATCACCGTTTACCAAAAAAGTTGTATAGTTTCATTCATGAAATTAAATCTTAAAATTGCCAAAAAAATTTCTTTTTTTTTTTAAAAACCCAAAAAAAAAAACGTAAAAAAAAAAAATGGATGAGGGGTTGGGAAGGTTTAGTAGTGGTGTTATAGGGTTTCATTAGATTAATTTAGATTGCCAGAAAAACAATTTTTTTAAAAACCAAAAAACCGTAAAAAAATAAAAAATGGATGGGGGGGGTTTTTTCCAAGCCAGTCTTCAAAAATGGAAACCACAAAACATTTTAATGTGTGTGCGCGCGCGCCCCGGGGCCGCGCGCGCGCCCCGGGTGTGTGTGTGGTGTGTGTGTGGGGGTACTAAAACCCTTTGCAGCGATTTGATTAAACATTTTTTACATCTTGATACGGAAGAAGAATGGGTGACGTGAGGATTGTAAGTACTTCACTAAATAGTGCCCTATTGCTTTTCTTTGCGGAACAACGCGTTTTGGGCACATTTAAGACATATAGTAAGGAGTCCGGGAGGAGTTTGGGTGACTTGTGGGGTCACAGTACAAAACCCAATCTCTTTGTGACAAAGCTGCGTTTTTAAAATTACCGCCCCCCCCCCCCCCCCCCCCCCCCCCCCCCCCCCCCCCCCCCCCCCCGCCCCCCCCCCCCCCGCCCCGCCCCCCCCCCCCCCCCCCCCCCCAATACCGCCCCCCCCCCCCCCCCCCCCCCCCCCCCCCCCCCCCCCCCCCCCGTGGAGCAACCAAGTATGTCCGATATCGTGGCATACAGCGGCAATTATGAGATATAGCGCCCTTACAGGAGTTCCCCAACAAGAGCTCCCATTGTTAGATCACACACACCTGAACCCGATTTACCTTATCACCATCTCTGTCATTATTATTATTGTTGTTATTATTATCATTACTATAATGATAATAATCATTACTATTTCACAACTACTAGTACTTCTATCATCATCATCATCATCATTATTATTATTATTATTATTATTACTATTATTATTATACTGTTAGTATCATTATTGTTATTATTATTATTATTGTTGTTGTTGTATGATTTTCACTCGTATTGTTACCTTTCCAGCAGCCTCGATTCACATCCATTTTTGGCGTCTAATTTGAGGAGATAAATAATCGTTCGTTCTCCTTTTCCATTGTCTTGAATTCTGTTTGTTTTTGCCTAAAGAAGACCAAAGAGGTCAAAACGCGTCGCGTTGTGTCTTGTAATTTGTTTGTCTCTTTCGTTCGGCGAAATAGTCATTTTTCTTTTTTTTTTTTCAGTTTATTTCCTAAGCTAAGCCATATGAAAAGATTGTCCATACTGTACGATGCAGCATGACAGAACTCCTAAAGGGAAATAAGTGTAGCGGAGTCTGTCATGTGTCACATCAGAAAAACAAACAAACCAACAACAGTACAGTCAACCGTTCATTTTTTATCAATAAATAAAGGAAGATTGCCTCGGTGCGGTTTTGTTTTGTTTTGTTTTACATCATTTAGGACTTTTCTAGAGATCAATATGTTCAGAGACACATCTGTTAAGTGGACGAAATTCCATCCGGATTTTCCTGTTTAGCTGCATAGCATTAATTCATGATAGAGACATGACGAACAGACACGCCAATTCCTTTTTTCCTACTCCATTCTCCTTTCAAACAACTCTATACCTACGAAGGTATTTCAGCCCATGACCAACTATCCTGCAACATTGATCACATCTCAGGTCAGCTAGTTATACATTCATTTTTGGAGTCCTGAATGATTATACAAGTAAGACAGGGATTCAAATGGTGGCACTACCACCTCGCATGTAGCCAGCAGCCAGTGTGAACACGAAAGCGGGATTTGGTTTGAAGAGAAATTATTAGTCGTTATAAAGATCTAAAAGTGCCATGTTCATAGCTGAAATTGATTATGCGCGCGCGCGCGCGCGCACTACACACACACACACACACACACACACACACACACACACACATACACGCGCGCGGTGCACGCGCACACACGCACACACACATGCGCACGCACACAAATTACGCACATACACACGCGCATGCGCACACGCACACACATGCACACACACACACACACACACACACACACACACACCACACACACACACACACACAACCACATGCACGCACACACTCACACACTCACACACACACACTACACACACACACACACAAGCACACACACACACACACACACACACAACACACACACACACATACACACACAAATGCGCGCGCGCACTTGCGCAAGCTCGCACACACATTCACCACAAGAGGGGGTGAGACAGAGAGAGAGAGAGAGAAGAGAGAGAGAGAGAGAGAGAGAAGAGAGAGAGAGAGAGAGAGTTTAAAGCTAAAAACCGGTCTTGTGGTAAAGGTCGGCGGGTCCTTATGAAAGGGTAAGCACACATAAAACAAAGCAAACAAACAAAAACAAAACCAAGCAAAACAAAATATGAATGGCTTGTACAAATTAAATAAGTGAACCCAACAGCATGTTACGAATATGAAATGAAAACAACATCCCTTACTAAGACTCATCACGCAGTTACCTTTGTGCTGGTGTACATATATGGTTAAATTTGATTGGTACACTCATGATTTGCCACATCATAACTAAATGGCTGAAAACGTGTTAAGCTGCCGCGCATTTTACCTCGACCACAGAGAGAGAGAGAGAGAGAGAGAGAGAGAGAGAGAGAGGAGAGAGAGAGAGAGAGAGAGAGAATACGAATATTTTTATTAGGTAAACATATACGCTAAAGTTTCTTCATTCACACTAATGCTCTTAACAGAAATCAGGTATTCAGCGAATAAACACATACACATGCAAGATTACGAGGAAAAGGGGAAACAAAAATTGAAACAAAACCAAATACAGAAAATCAACAGTTCAAAACATCCATGTCATGAAAACACATATTCTCTCTCCCCTCTACACGCAACAAACAAGAGAGAGAGAGAGAGGAGAAGAGAGAGAGAAGAGAGAGAGAGAGAGAGAGAGAGAGAGAGAGAGAAGAGATTGACAGGTGTGTATGAGTACAAATACGTACATAGGCATCAAATGAAGAAAATAGTAAAACATCAAGAAATTTTGGGCTGTCAACAAGGAACCTGTGATAAGATGGTTTGAATGGCACAACTCTTTTTTTTTCATTCTTTTGATGATCATAACTTTCCAATCCATAGTTACCTGTTCTCCATTACGTGAAGGATGTACATGATTAAAAATCTGTTGTTAGGCGGGGAATGAAAACAATTCATCTTTATCTCGTACACTTTTCACTGCGAGTGTGTCGCAAAGATAGTGAGGTGCACGTTTGATCATGATTTTATATATGAAAACTGGCTTTATTTAGAGTCGACAATCTTACATTAAAAAGGAGAATATCAATAATGTTGTACATTTACCTGAAGAGACGATGATTTTGAGAAGTACAAACTTTATACAAGATCTATACAAACTCGAGTGGCTTTAGATACTTCTAACTCGCGACGCTCCAGCATGTTGAGAGAGAGAGAGGAGAGAAGAGAGAGATAGTAGAGAGAGAGAGAGAGAGGAGGAGAGAGAGAGGAGAGACTGCGCGTGCGGGCATGATCATATGTATGTGTGTGCACACAATCGTTTGTGTGTGTGTGTGTGAGTGTGTGTTGTGTGTGTGGTGTGTGTGTGTGTTGTGTGTTGTGCGTGCGTGCGCGAGCGCGCGCACCAGGCTATTTGTTTTCATTACGCCCTAATCACTGACTAATGTTGCACATTAAACGTCACATGCATGCCTCGTGAATCCATCACATGCACAGTTTATTCCTGTCCTTTAACAATACGGAATTACGCTTCCAAGAAACTTTTTTTTTAATGACTGGTTCACAAACGCATCATTCCCCCAGACTCCACATTTGTGGAGACATCAACATGGAATCCTCTTGAGGAATTCATATATTCAACCAATGAAATGTTACTGTTGAAAACACTTGATTCAGCCAATATCTACAGCCATATCAGTGCTATGATGTGGATAGAAATACCTCCTACACTTTTTGTGTTCGGGACTTTTGGCAATGTGATAACTGGGGTGGTGATGGGAGGGATGCGATATTGAAGTACATCCCCCACCCCCACCCCCACACCACAAAAAGCTACCCCATTATCTTGGAAGTATCGGTGAAGGCTCTTCAGATATCTATTCACCCTTACCAAAACCTTTAACCCTTAACTCTTGTCTAACGATTGTGCGAATACATATTTTCAACGGTCTCGATAGAATACGCTAAGGATAATTGATCCATACACAACGGAGGTACAGTTCGGTTCGTACAAACAAACGTTTTCTCCAAAATATGACCTCCGACAGAGACTTAATCCATAAGCATGTTAAGTA
>JAMYXO010001639.1:0-5000 GCA_033310375.1 Conus canariensis | reverse complement strand
CCTTACCCTTAGGTTATATGTTTTCAGTTCTATTCTTCCATTAACGGCCCCACGGAGAGACACAGGCCACGATCCTTTGGATCAAAATCAGTAAACAACTACAACATCGCGCTTCGCCAGGACTCACTAGAAACTTACTTACGTTGTGTAAATTGTCTAAATGTCGGTAGTACTGTATGGGAGTAGCAAATGGGTGTTCGATTGTGTGTACCAGACCATTTTGCCATGACTTTAATGACTGATTCTTTCTTCTCTTAACTTTTTTATTTCCACCCTCTTCTCTCTCTCTCTCTCTCCTCTCTCTCTCTCTCTCCTCTCTCTCTCTCATCTCTGTGTGTGTGTGTGGCGTGTGTGTGTGTGTGTGTGTGTGTGTGTGTGTGTGTGTGTGTGTGTGTTTGTATGTGTGTGGTGGGTGTGTGTGGTGTGTGTGTGTGTGTGTGTGTGTGTTTTGTGTAATGAAACAAATCGCCAGGTGCGCGCGCTCGCGCACGCACGCACGCACACGCACACACACACACACACACACACACACACACACACACACACACACACACACACACACACACGATTGTGTGCACACACATACATATGATCATGCCCCGCACGCGCAGCTCTCTCTCTCTCTCTCTCTCTCTCTCCCACTCTCCTCTCTCTCTCTCTCCTCTCCTCTCCTCTCTGTCTCTCTGTCTCTCTGTCTCTCTCGGTCTCTGTCTCTGTCTCTCTCTCTCTCTGTGTTGTGTGTTTGTGTGTGTGTGTGTTAGAGTTAGATTATTAAGGCTAAGTATTATTTTTGACCCCTGTAGTTTTAGAGATCCAACTTATTGTTAGCAACAAGAAATGAACATGCCCTCTACATATTTTATGAAGCTCAAAAGCCAATACGAACGGTAAATATTCATAATAGTTTGCGTAGTGTAATATGTGTAATGGCTTTTTCTTTCCATTTTCTTTACAGAGAGTTCCTTCTTGTGTGTTGTATTGCGGGTGTTACCCTTCAGTATGGACTTCATATGGAGTATGGAAATTTTGAAGAAATTCGCATTCGCATTCGCACTCTCTCTCTCTCTCTCTCTCTCAATCTCTCTCTCTCTCTGTGTGTGTGTGTGTGTGTGTGTGTGTGTGTAGTGTGTGTTGTGTGTGTGTGTGTGTGTGGTGTGTGTCCCTACCTACATTAGCTTATATATAGGCTGAGTGAAAAGTCATTCGATATTTGACAGAGAGACATATCTGGATGCTGTGTAGTCTCTGTGGAATACCCAAAATCCTGTCTCCCCTGATCGAGGGCAGGGTGTCAAGAGATGTCATGCTGGATTACTAATATGGAACATTTATGAGATTGCTCAGAGATCCATCGATCCTTCTGCTTTTTGGGTGGAGCAGCAGAAACAAAATCATAATCTACAGAAAATAGATAGTATAACATGTTCCTGCCCCCCTCCTCAACACAAATAAATAAATATGTCTACAGTTTGAAAAGTAGGTTGTAATAGGTAAGCTACTATTTGTTCACTTTACATCTAACTACAAAATAGTCGGATTAGCAGTTTTCCCAACACACCATGGTCGATGAGTGGAAGACTCAGAAGTTGCTAGAGCGCGATCGTGTGCAGTCAGGTAACGACCAGCTTCCTTCACCAGTCAACCGTTTCGTTAGACTTCTGCTACTCACATGAATGGCCCCATTCCTTTGGCAGGCTTTGAAAAACTGCTAAATGACAATAAGGCTTGACAGTTCCTCAAAATCATCATCAGTATTTGGCAGTGCACCCAGCAGTTTGGGTGGTCTTGGTCTTCAGTCCATTGACAAAAAGCTCTGGACTCTGTCCTCCCTCAGGTTGGGCGAAGGACACTGGGGCGCGAAAACTAACACAAAGGGGCGCTAAGCCATCCCAGGTAAGTGTTTGAATGCTAAATATGCGTGTGTGAAGACATAAATGTTTGGCATTGGCGGCACATTGCGATCACTGGGTTTGGTTCTATTGTCAGGCTGGTTGAACGCGCGGGATGTTGTTTACGTAGCCCTCTTTTAAGATAATTACTGTGTTAAAGTGGCCTCCGAAGTCGGCGGGAATTTTCGATGTCCATCTGGTGCCAAGTGTTTGTCTGCTAATCAATTAGGTAGGGATGTGTGTAAATGCAGATGTGTGGAGAATGTAGCGAATGGAGAATTCACAGCACTTGTGAACAGGGGTTTGAGAAGCAGCATGGACAAAGGCAGGCCCGAAGGGGAATCCTTTGTTTCCATTCCTATATAAAGTAGGGAGAACAACGAGAAGAGAGGAACACCAGGAGAGAGAGGGAGGGGAGAGAGGAGGAGAGGAGAGAGAGAGAGGGAAGAGAAAAGGGGTGGGCAGGCAGAGAACGGGTCAAAGAGAAACGTGGTCTGGGAGATAGAAGAGACAGCAAAGTCTTGGGGAAAAGACAAGCTGGAAAGAAGAAAACTAAGTTTGAAGCCCAGAGGTGGGTGAAACAGACAAACTGAATTTTGAACCCAGAGGTAGGTGAAAGAGACGAAGAAGAAGAGTTCTACGTCGAGATCCCAAGACGACCACGAAGACCCAGTCCTGAAACCTGGAGCCAGTCAACCAAGGGCCTTTCACCCATCAAGCATGCTGAAGAAGACGTAAAAGAACTTTCAAGAACTGTGGTGTGGTGTGAAAGCGTGGTTGTGTGTGTGAAAACCTGGCCAGGTAAAAGCATTTTTATTATAACCCGGGATTAGGATGTATTGATTTTTATGTTGTTGATTTGTTCATTTTGTGTAATTGGATTTTCATGTTTGATTTAGAATGCATAGAAATTGGATTTCTTGTGTGTTCAGGTCTTTGTTAGGGAGAAACGAATGCGGACATCCCATTCCCAGAGAGAGGTGAATGTTTGGTGGGCGCATGAGTGTGCATATGCGTGTATGATGCAAAGGAAACCTTGGTGTGTTAAGCCTGACCAATAATACATCAACTTAGTGCACTTAAGCAATACCATCACGATTTCCCCGTCCTGGACATTCATAAATAACGAAAATCAATAAAAACACGCGTCTTCTGCCCACGAAATTCTTTCTTTTCCATTCGTAAGAGTCTGGGAATCGAAACTTTGAATTGTGGGTGTGTGACTCTAGATCTGCTGGGTGTCTATTTATGTGTTGTGTGTGAGGGTGTTCCTTTCAGAGTCACATCTGTTGTTTTTTGTGCGCAAAAAATTTCTTATGACTCGTTGCTTTAGAACAATTATCATACAAGAAAACTATGTTATATAGCCTACACCGTACGTATTTGACATAAATCTATCATTATCGTTAAATTTTTCCATCATTATCATTTGGGCACTCAATTGGAGAACAGAAAGTGGTTCTTTCTTCGTGTTCACTTTGCAAAAGCATTCTTTTCTCATTTGCTTTCTCTCTCTCCTCTTCCTCTCCTCTCTCTCTCTCTCCTGCTTCCCTTCACTTTACTTTGTTCGTAATAATTAATTGCGTTGTTTCTTTTTACACACAAAAAAAAACTGTTCATACATGGTCTTTGTCAAAAGATTTTTCCCTTGTCAAAACATTTTTTTCTTCTCTCGGATTAATAAACTGGTTTGAAAGGGTGGATCCAAGGTCTGACCTCTCTCTCCTCTTCTCTCTCTCTCTCTCTCTCTCTCCCCTCTTCTCTCTCTCTCTCTTCTCTCTCTCTCTCTCTCTCTCCTCTTCTCTCTCTCTCTCTCTCTTTCTTCTTTACTTTGCTATCTTCGTAATAATTGATTGCGTAATATCTCCTATTGCTACAAAAAAAGGTTTTTCATATGTGATAACAGACTTAGGTAAAAAAACAAACAAAACTTGATTTTTGTGTCTATAAGACAAAGTGAGGTATCATTCGGACAATTCGAAACAAAGAACGAGAAATCAGTCAATTCTCTTCTTGTAGACTATTGGGCGCAAAATGAATCCATTTAAGTCAGTTCATGCGTAGAAATATTGTTTTTGACTGCCAAGGGGAAAGGAAATTAGAATTTCTGATTCGAAATAAATTACTTCCCTTGTCTGAAATTATAAGCATTTGTTTGAATCGAAAAGTTTTCATTTTATCGTTTTGTAATGAATTCGCTGATCGGGCGCCAAATAAACCTATAAAAAACTAGTTTATACTGCCAAGGGTAAAAAAAAGTTTTCCCAACGAAAAGTTAAAGTTTATTTTTTGAATTTTGGTCTGTCTGCGATTATACTGAAAAAAACACACACACACCCAAACCCCACAAACACCACCAAAACACACACACAAAACACAAACACACACCCCCTTCTGGCAACCTTCCAAATCAAAAGGACACCAAAAGCCGTCGTTTCAACCCCAGGGTAACCTTGGAAAAAACGGGGTAGTGGTGATTCATCGAAACCTGGGCCCCAAAAATACTTAGAATGATTTCAGACATCCCAAACCAAACCAACCCGGGGTACCGTGCTAGACGACTAGCACTGGTTAGGGCGGGGGCATTTCCCCCCCCCCAAGGGATGCGTCCCACCCCCCAAATAACACTATACTCCAGACCACATCATCTGGAACCCATACAAAAAAAACGTCAGAACAATTCGGTAAGCAGAGGGCATTGCTCAGGCACAGCCTTCTCCACCTCCAACTGTAAAGGGACAGGACCAGCACAGGTGTTTTCTCACACGACCCTTGACCACTTTGTCATACCTCATGAGGGGGGGCCGGGGGGAAAAAATTGGGGGGGGGACTTCAGGCGGAAATGGGGAAACCCATTCCAAAAAAAATGACAACAAGACAAAACAAAGCCGTTCCACACCTCTTGTGTTTCTTCCTAGGCAAAAGAAACACCCTTTGGGACCTTCAAACAGAACGAGCAACATTACTTTTTTTTTTTATCATGATTGGGGGAAAGTTACGTCCTTCTTTTACCGGGTCGCGTTTTTGTCATGTCTTTTTTTTTTTTCGTTCTTGGGGGCTAGTCCTTTTTTTTGTTTTGAATTTTTTGAAAAAAAAAGGGTGATTCAACCC
>JAMYXO010001638.1:0-22500 GCA_033310375.1 Conus canariensis | reverse complement strand
AAACACTCTCTATATCTCTATTATCTATCTCTCTCATCAACTCTCTCTCTCTCTACTCTCTCTCTATCCTCCCGCCTTCCCTACCTCCCCATACCACCATATATATCAAAACCCCCATACACACTGTCACCAACAAACATAAATCCACCACCCACCTACCCAATCCCCCCCCCCCCACACCCATCTTCTACCACATTTATTTCATACCACACCATATACAATCCATATTAACATACTTAATTCCACCCACCCTAAAATACCCCCCCCTTCTTCTACCAAATATATCTTCAACACCATACAAACATTAAATCCCACCACCTACCTAAATACACCCCCCCAACTTTCAAATTAACTTTCACTTAACTTTATCTTTATCTTATCTCTATATCTAACCTTATCTTTATATTTAACTTTATTTTTATATAATCTTATATTTTACTTTAAATGTTACTTTTAAATTTACCACTTATCTTTATTTTAACTTTTAACTTTTTACTTTAACTTATATCTTTAACTTTATCCTTATCTTAACCTTTCAACTTAACCTTATCTTTAACCTAACTTTATATTATATCTTCATTCTTTAAAAAAAACTGTAACCTTAACTTTAACCTTATATTTAACTCTTAATTTTATACTTATTTCCTTTTTCTTTTATCTTACTTTACCCTTTTCTTTATATTTAATTTTAATTAACTTCTATCATTTATCTTGATCGTTAAATGTAACTTTAATATTGATCTTTTACTTGATATTTAACTTTACCCTTTAAATGTAAATGTTAACTTTAATCTATTACTATAAATTAACTTTATCTTTAAAACCTTTAACTGTATCTGTGATTTATTTTCTTGATTGTAATTTTATTTTATTTTAAATTTAACATTTAGCTTGAAAGTTATGTATTGTAATTTTTATTTTTCTTGAACTTTAACCTTTTATTTTTATGGATATTGATATTGTATTTTAAATTTATATTTGATCTTTATATTTTAAATGTTAAATTTAACTTGTATAGTTTAACGTTATATTTATCTTATAACTTTGTCTTTATATTGTAATTGTTATTTAACTTTTTACTTTGATATTTTTTTATTCTTTTCTTTTTATTATCTTTATCTTAAATTGAATATTAACTTATATTTATATTTATCTTTATCTTATATGTAAATTTTACTTTAAACTTTAAATTGAAACTTTAGTTTTAAATTTTATCTTTAATTTAACTTTATCTTTATTTTAACTTTATCTTTAACTTTACTTTATCTTTATCTTTAACTTTACTATCTTTAATCTTTAACTTTAAACTTTAATTTAACTTTAACTTTATCTTATAAACTTTACTAACTTATCTTTAACTTTATCTTTAAATTTAACTTTATCGTATTTTAAATTTAATTTTACTTTAAATTTAACTTGTTACTTTATCTTTATCTTAACTTTAACTTTAATTTAACTTTAAATTTAACTTTATCTTTTAACTTTATATTTAAATTTTAACTTTAACGTTGAACTTTAACTTTTTACTTTATCTTTATCTTTAACTTTAACTTTTTAACTTTAACTTTAACTTTAATTATACTTTTATCTTTAAATTATCTATAACTTTAAACTTTAACTTTACAACTTTATCTTTAACTTTAATTTATCTTTAAATATTTATCTTTAATTATAACTTTATTTATACTTTAACTTTATCTTAACTTTAATCTTTAACTTTAACATTTATCTTTAACTTTATCTTTAACTTTAACTTTATCTTTAACTTTAACTTTATCTTTAACTTTATTTTAACTTTAACTTTAATATTTAAATTTAACTTTAAAACTTAACTTTAACTCTTATTTTTAAACTTTTTTAACTTTAACTTTATCTTTTAATTTAACTTTTAACTTTAACTTTTAACTTATTTAACTTTAACTTTAAATACTTACTTTTAATTTAATTTAACTTAAACTTTAACTTTAATTTAACTTTTTAACTTTACTTTATCTTTATAACTTTATCTTTAACTTTAACATTTAACTTTATACTTTTAACTTTAAACTTTACTTTAACTTTATCTTTAACTTAATTTTAACTTTAAACTTTAACTTTATCTTTAACTTTTAACTTTAAAAACTTTAACTTTTCTTTATCTTTAACTTTACTTTAACTTATCTTTAACTTTATTTTAACTTAATATTTAACATTAACTTTAACTTTAACTTTAACTTTATCTTTAACTTTATCTTTAACTTTATCTTTAACTTTAACTTTAACTTTAACTTTAACTTTTTAACTTTAACTTTAACTTTATCTTTAACTTTAACTTTTACTTTATACTTTATTCATTTAACTTTAAACTTTTAACTTTATACTTTAACTTAACTTTAAATCTTAAACTTTAATCTTTAATCTTTTACTTTATACTTTAACTTTAACTTTACTTTATATCTTTAACTTTATCTTTATCTTTAAATTTATTTCTTAACTTTAACTTTAACTTTATCTTTAACTTCATATCTTTAACTTTACTTTTATTTTTAACTTTAATCTTTAACTTTAACTTAACTTTAACTTTATACTTTATCTTTAACTTTAACTTTATTTACTTTAACTTTATCTTTAACTTTAACTTAACTTTAACTTTAACTTTAACTTTAAACTTTAACTTTAACTTTAACTTTAACTTTAACTTTAAATTTAACTTAAACTTTAACTTTAACTTTAACTTTAACTTTAACTTTAACTTTAACTTTAACTTTAAACTTTACTTTAACTTTAATTTACTTTAACTTTAACTTTATACTTTAACTTTAACTTTAACTTTAACTTTAAATCTTTAAATAATTTAATTTAACTTTAATAAACTTTAACTTTAACTTTAATTTAACTTTAACTTTAACTTTAACTTTAACTTTAACTTTAACTTTAACTTTAATTTAATTTAACTTTAACTTTAACTTTAACTTTAACTTTAACTTTAAATTTTAACTTTAACTTTAACTTTTAACTTTAACTATTAACTTTAAACTTACTTTAACTTTAATTTTACTTTTAACTTTAACTTTAACTTTAACTTTTAAAACTTTAACTTTAACTTTAATTTAACATTTAACTTTAACTTTAACATTTACTAACTTTAACTTTAACTTAACTTTAACTTTAAACTTTAACTTTAACTTTAACTTTAATTAACTTTTTAACTTTAACTTTAACTTTAACTTTAACTTTAACTTTAACTTTAACTTTAACTTTAATTTAACTTTAACTTTAACTTTAACTTTAACTTTAACTTTAACTTTACTTTAACTTTAACTTAACTTTACTTTAACTTAACTTTAACTTTAACTTTAACTTTAACTTTACTTTAACTTTAACTTTAAATTTAATCTTAACTTTTACTATAACTTTAACTTTAACTTAACTTTAACTTTAAACTTTAACTTAACTTTAACTTTAACTTTTAACTTTAACTTTAACTTTAACTTTAACTTAACTTTAAAACTTTAACTTTAACTTTAACTTTAACTTTAACTTTAAACAATTTAACTTTAACTTTAATTTTAACTTTAACTTAACTTTAACTTTAATTTACTTTAAAATAAAAAAAATTTTTATAACATTAACTTTAACTTTAACTTTAACTTTAACTTTACAACTTTAACTTTAACTTTAATTTAACTTTAACTTTAACTTTAACTTTAATTTAACTTTAACTTTAATTTAACTTTTAACTTTTAACTTTAACTTTAACTTTAATATTAAATTTTACTTTAAACTTTAACTTTAACTTTAACTTTAACTTTATTAACTTTACTTAAACTTTAACTTTAACTTTAACTTTATTTTAATTAACTTTAACTTTAACTTTAAACTTTAACTTTAACTTTAACTTTAACTTTAACTTTAACTTTAACTTTAACTTTAAACTATACTTAACTTTATACTTAACTTTAACTTTAACTTTAACTTTAACTTTAACTTTAACTTTAACTTTAACTTTTAACTTTAACTTTAAATATTTAACTTTAACTTTAACATTTAACTTAACTTTAACTTTAACTTTAAACTTTAACTTTAACTTTAAACTTTAACTTTAAAATTTAACTTTTAACTTTAAATTTAACTTTATCTTAACTTAACTTTAACTTTAACTTTAACTTTAACTTTAACTTTTAATCTTTAACTTTAACTTTAACTTAAATTTACTTTAAATTTAACTTTAACTAATTTAACTTTAAATTTAACTTTAAATTTAATTTAACTTTAACTTTAATTTTAATTAAATTTAACTTTAACTTTAACTTTAACTTTAACTTTAACTTTAAACTTTAACTTTAACTTAAAAATTTAACTTAACTTTAACTTTAACTTTAACTTTAACTTTAACTTTAACTTTAAATTTAACTTTAATTTAACTTTAATTTAAAATTTTAAAATTTTAAAATTTAAACTTTAAACTTTAATTTTAAAACTTTAACTTTAACTTTAAAATTTAACTTCTAAATTTAACTTTTTAAATTTAAATAAATTTAACTTTATCTTTAATTTATTTAACTTTAACTTTAATTTTAAAATTTAAATTTACTTTAAATTAAATTTTAATTTAATTTAAATTTAATTTTAACTTTAACTTTAATTTTTACTTTAAATTTAATTTTAAAATATTTAAAATTAACTTTAACTTAACTAAAACACAAAAAAAAAAACAAAAAAATTAACTTTACTTTAAATTTAACTTTAACTTTATTTTAACTTTAATTTTTTTAAACTTTAATTTAAAGTTAACTGATACGTTATAATTTAAATTTAACTGGACCATTCTAGTTTATTTAAAGGGATAGTTTTCTGTTATATTGTAAGTTAACTGGATATCTTAGTATGTCTGATAACGTTATATGTTTAAGGTGTTAGTGTATAGTGTTAGCGTTATGGTTAGGGAATGTTTATGGTTAGTTTTCGGTAATTTTAAAGGTGACGGGAACGGTTTAGGGTACTGGTTCGTTTATTAATCGGGTTAAGGGGATCTGTTTCTTGTATCTGTTATATTTTAATTTATCGTGTTAGGTGTAGGGATAGTTTTCGGGTAAAGGTAATGTTGTTAGTGGTTATGTAAATTATCGGGTTAGGTTTAGGGTTAGGTTTGGTTTCTTTAATTTAAAGGGTTAGGTTAAGGTATATTTATCGGTTTATTGAACGTTATATGATATTTAAATTTAATGGTAACTGTTAACTTTAACTTTAATATTGTTACTTAAATTTGTTATTTTACTGTAACTGTTAAATTTTCTATGGATATGTTATGTTAAATTTTATAATTTATATGGAAATTGTTTAGGTAAAGTTTCTTTTTTGGTTCTTTTACTGGGTTCGGTTGGGATAGGTTTAGGGTTAGGGTATAGTTTTATTTATAGTTAAATGTATTTATATTTAAATTTAAGTTTTACGTGAATATTTAACGTAAAGTTTACTGTTATGTGTTCGGTTTATGGTACGGTAAATTTTAAGGGATCTGTTATTATTTATTATCTTTTTCGGGATATTGGGGTATTAGGGTTGTGTTAGTTATCGGTGTTCGTGTATCTATTTCTGTTTTCTGGATTAGTGATAGGTTTTATTTAACTGTTTATTTATCTGTATAATGAATAGGGAAATGCTATAATTGTAATGTTATGTGTACGTGTTAGGGGCTCTGCAAGTTTCTAGGTATAGTGTTATTGATACTGGTAAGTTAATCTTTTTCTGTAAATTTAACTTTATCTGTAAATTGACTTATGTTAACGGTAACTTGATCTGTTAATTTTTTCTTTATCTTGAATTGAAACTTTAAAGGGATCCGGTTTAGCGTGTATGGTTAAGGTTCTAGGTATAGTGTTAGGTATAATTTAAATTTTACTTTTAAATTTTTATGTAATCTTTAACTCAACTTGAAATGTGTAACTTTAAATGTATATCTGGTAATTTAAATTATCTTAATGTGTACTTTAAATGTTTCTTCGTTATCTTGTTACTGTAACTTGTACTTTTCATTTAACTGTTTACTTTTTCTTGTTCTTGTAATTTAAGTTTAAAGTTATATTACTTTTAATTTAACTTTAACTTTAAGTTGAACTTTAAATTTAAATGTTTATTTAAATTTAAAGGTAACTTAAATTTAACTTTAAATTTAAATTTAAATTTGTATTGTACTGGATACTTGAACTGTATCTGTTAAATGTAATATTGATCTTTAAGTTTAACTTTCACTTTTAAGTTACTTGATATTTGAACTTTGAGTTTTATGGAATAGGGAAATGTGTAAGGTTAACGTTATTATTTAAGTTTATCGGATAGGTATAAGGGTTATGAAGGTTATAGTGTTTAATGGAAATGTACTTTTTCTGGTTCTGTTAAATTTTATCTTTAAATTGTTACTTTATCTTGTAACTGGAAATTGTACTTTATACGGTTTTAATTTAAATGTAACTGTAACTTTATATTGATTGGTTCGGTATATTTAATATTTGTATCTTTACGTTATCTGTTTACTTTAACGGTAAAGGTTATTTTACGGGAAAGGGATCGGGTAGGTTAAGGGGTTATGGAATCGGGTTAGGTTTAGGTATAGGATCGTTTATCTGGTAAGGTATAAGTGAATTTTATATGTTAATTTAAAATTTTTCGGTACTGTTTCTTTTAGTGTTAATTGTTAGTGTTAGTGTTATTTTAGGGTAATTTAACTTTTACTTTAAATTTAACTTTAACGTTAACTTTATCTTGAAATTGTAAAGTTAAATTGAATTTAACTTTATACTTTGATCTTGAACTTTAACTTTAATGTGTAACTGTTAATTGAACTTTAAATTTTAATTGTACTTTAATTTGAATATTTAATTGAAACTTTATCTGTATCTTTTAATTAACTTTAAATTAAATGTTTATGTAACGTTTAACTTTTTCTTTATCTTTAACGTGTTATTTAAATTTTTATTTTAATTGTAATTGTAAATTGTATCTTTAAAGTTAACTTTAAATTTTAATGTAAATTTTACTTTATCTATAATTTAACTTAACTTAACTTTACTTTAACTTTATATTTAATTTAAATTTAACTTTTAGTTTAATTTTATTGATCTTTAACTTTAACTTTTTAACTTAACTTTTACTTTATCTTAACTTTAACTTATATTTAAAATTTAACGTTAACTTTAAATTTATCTTTAAATTTAACTTTAATTTATACTTGAATATTTAAATTTAACTTCTAAATGTAACTTTTAAATTTAACTTTAACTTTAACTTTAACATTATAATTTAATTTTAACTTTAAATTTAAATTTAACTTTTACTTTACTTTTAAATTGTAACTTTAAATTTAACTTTAACTTTAACTTTAACTTTACTTAAATTTAACTTTAAACTTTAACTTTAAATTTAACTTTAACTTTATCTTAACTTTTAAAAAACTTTAACTTTAATTTTACTTTAACTTTAACTTTAACTTTTAAATTTAACTTTAACTTTAACTTTAACTTTAACTTTTAACTTAACTTTAATCTTTAACTTTTAATTTACCATTTAATTTAACTTTAACTTTATTAAATTTATCTTTACTTTAACTTTAACTTAACTTTAACTTTAACTTTAACTTTAAACTTAACTTTAACTTTAACTTTAACTTTAACTTTAACTTATTAAACCAAAACCCCCCCCCCCCCCCCCCCCCCCCCCCCCCCCCCTTAACATTAAATTTTAATTTAAATGTTTATTGTTTAGTTTTTAGTTATATTATGTTGATAGGTTTTGTAACGTTAACTTTTTCGGGTAATTTATATTTAACTGGAACGTTTTAAGTTTACTTTATCTTGTATATTGTTAAGGTTACTTATCTGTTACTGGACTTTAACGTTTTAGGGATATTGAACTTTAACTTAACTTTACTTTAACTTGAACTTTATATTTAACTTTAAATTTTAACTGTATTTTAAATTTAACTTTAACTTAACTTTTACTTTAAATTAAAATTGAACTGTAACTTTTACTTTAAATTTAACTTTAACTTTAAATTTAAATTTAACTTTAACTTTAACTTTAACTTTAAATTTAACGTTTACTTTTATTAACTTTAATTTAACTTTAACTTTAACTTTTAATTAACTTTCAACTTTTAATTTAACTATAATTTAACTTTAACTTTAACTTTAAACCTTTAACTTTTACTACCAAAAAAAAAAAAAAAATCAAAAAAAACCCAAAAAAACAAACAAAAAAACCAACAAAAACCTTAAATTTAAACTTTAACTTTAACTTTTAACTTTACTATAAATTTAACTTTAACTTTTAACTTAAACTTTAACTTAACTTTTAACTTTACTTTTAACTTTTAACTTAATTAACATTTAACTTTAACTTTCACTTTAACTTTTAACTTTAACTTTAACTTTAACTTTAAACTTTAACTTAAACTTTAACTACAACACAAAAAACATAAAAATAATATCATTCAACACCCCCCCACACCACCACCCCCCCCCCCCCCCAACACCCCCCACCCCCACCACCACCACCCAACACACCAACCCCCCCACACCACACACCACCCCACCCCCACCACCCCACCCCCACACACACCACCACACCACCCCCACCCACCCACCACCCAACCCAACCCCCCCCAACCCCCCCCACACAACCACCACCACACCAAACCCCCACACCACCCCCACCACCCACCACAACACCACCCCACCACCAACAACCACACCAACCCACACCCACCACCCCACCAACACCCCCACCCCCCACCACCACCACACCCCCCCCCACCACCCCCCACCCCCACACCCCCCCCACCACCCACCCCCACCACCCCCACCCCCACCACACCACAACCAACCCAACCACCCCACCCACACCACCACCCCCCACCACCCCACCACACCACACCCACCCCCCACCACCAACCCCCCACACCCACCACCCCAAACACCCCCACACCACCACCCACACCACCACCCACCCCCACACCACCACCCCCACCCCACCACCACCCCCACCACCCACAACCACACCACCCCACCCACCACCACACCCACCACCAACCCCCCCAAACCCCACCCCACACACCCACCCCACCACCCACCACCCCCCACCAACACCCCCCACCCCAACACCCCCCACCCCCCACCCAACCACCCACCCCCAACCCCCCCAACCCCCCCCACCACCCACCCAACACCCCCACCACACCACCACCACCCAAACCCCCCCCCACAACCCACCCCCACACACACCCACCACCCCCCACCACACCCCAACCCACCACCACACACCCACCACACAACCACCCCCAACAACACCCACACCCCAAACAACCAACACACCCCACACACAACCACCCACACCACCCCCCACCACCAACCCCCCACCCACCCCCCCAACACCACCACCACCCCCCACACCCCCACCCCAACCCCCCAACCACCCCCCCCCCCACCACCCCACCACCCCAACCCAACCCCCCCAACCCCCACCCCCCCCCCCACCCCCACACCACCCACCACCCCCCCACCACACCACAACCACACCCCAACACACACAACCACACCACCACACCACCCACAACCCACAAACCCCCCCCACCCAACCCACCCCCAACCACCCACCAACCCCCCACCCCACCCCCCCCCCCCCCACCCCCACAACCCCCACCCCCACCCCCCCCCCCCCCCCCACCCCCCCCCACCCCCCCAACCCCCCCACCACCCCCCCCCAACCCCCCCCCCCCCCCCCCACCCCCCCCCCCCCCCCCCACCCAAAACCCCCCCCCCCCAACCCCCCACCCAACCCCACCCCCCCCCCCCCCCCAACCACCCCCACACCACCACACACCCCCACACCCCACCCCACACCCCCCCCCCCACCCCCACCCCACCCACCCCCCCCCAACCCCCCCACACAACCCCACCCACCCCCACCCCCACCCCCCCCACCCCCACCACACCCCACCCCACCCACCCCCCCACACCACCCACCCACCACCCCACCCCACCCACCACACCCCCCCCCCCCACCACCCCCCCCCACCACCCCCACCCCACCCACCCACCCCCCCCCCACCACCCCCACCACACCACCCCCCACCAACCCACCACCCCCAACCCACCACCCCCACCACACCCCCCCACCCCCCCACCCCCAACCAACCACCCCCACCCACCCCCACCCCACACCACCCACACCCACACACCCCACCCCCCTCACCCCCACACCCCCACCACAACCCCCCCCCACCACCACCCCCACCACACCCCCCACCAACCCCCACCCCACCCCCACCCCAACCACCAACCACCCCCCCCCCACCAACCCCACCCACCCAACCACCACCCACCACCACACCCCCCCCCCCCCCACCCACCACCACCCACCCCCACCCACCAACCCACACCCACACCAACCCACCCACCACCCCCCCAACCACCCCCCCACCCACCCCCCCCCCCCCCCACCCCCCCACCACCCCCACCCCCAAACCACCCCCACACCCCACCCCCCCCAACCCCACCCACCCCCCCCCACCACCCCCCCACACCCCCACCCCACCACCCACACCCCCCACCCACCCCACACCACCACCCACACCCCCCCCACCCCACCACACCCCCCCACCACCACCACCCCCACCACCCACCCACACCCCCCCACCACCCCACCACCCACACACCCCACCCACCCACCCCCACCCACCACCACCACCCACCCCACCCCACCCCACCACCCCCCACCCACCCACCCACCACCACACCCCCACCCACACACACCCACCCCCCCACCCCCCCACCACCCCCCACCACCACCCCCACCACCCACCCCCAACCCCCCCCCCCCCCACCACCACACCCCCCCCACCCACCCCCCCCCACCCCACCCCCACCACACCCCAACTCCCCCCACCCCACCCACCCCACCTTAATTAATTTTATTTTCTATTAATTTTAATTTTATATTTAATTTTTTTATATTATATATTTTTTAAATTAACTTTATTATTTTATTTAATAATTAATTTTTTATTTTTATTTTATTATTTAATTTTTTTATTTTATATATTTATATTTATATATTTAAATTTAATTATTTATATTTAATTTATATATTAATTTATATTTTTAATTTATTTTATTTTTAATTTTAAATTTTAAATTTATTTTATTATTTATTTTAATTATTTAAATTTATTTAAATTTTATTTTTAATTTAATTTTTAATTATTTTAATTTAAATTTAATTTTTTAAATTTTATATTTAATTTAATTTTAATTTTTATTTTAAATTTTATAATTTAATTTTTTATTTTTATATTTTTATATATTTTTTAATTTAACTTAATTTTTAATTTATTTAATTATAATTTATATAATTTTATTTATTTTTATTTATTTTATTTATTTAATTTAATTTAATTTAATTTTATAATTATTTAAAATTTATATATAATATATTTTTATTTTAAATTTAAATTTTAATTATTATTTTATTTAATTAAATTTATTTATTTTTATTTTTAATTTATAATTTATTTTATTATTTAAATTTAATTTAATTTTTTAATTTAATTTTTATATTTATTTAATTATTAAATTTTAATTTAATTTAATTTAATTTATTTATTTTAAATTTTAATTTAATTTTATATTTATTTTTTATATTTAAATAAATTTTTAATTTTAATTAAATATTTATTATTTTTAATTTATAATTTTTAATTTATATTATATTATTAAATTTATTTTATTTTAATTTATTATTTATTTTAATAATTAATTTTATTATATTTTAATTTAATTAAATTTTTATATTAATATAAATAATTTATTATTTTATTTTAATATTAATAATATTATAATATATTTTATTTAATTTTTTAAAAAATTTAATTTTATTTAAATTTTAAAATTTAATATTATTAATTATTTATAATTTTTTATATTTAATTTTTTATAATTTAATTTATTATTAATTTAATTATATATTATTTTTTTTAATATTTAATTTAATTTTTATATTTATTTAATATTTATTTTAATTAATTATTTTTTTAATTAATTTAATTTATTTATATTTTTATTTTATATTTTTTTATTTAATATTAATAATTTTAATTTATTTTTAAATTTTAATATATTAATTTTAAATTTAATTATAATTTTAAATTAAATTTAATTTAATTTATTTAATTTTATTTAATTTTTATAATTTTAATTTTATTTATTTTAATTTATTAAATTTTATTTAATTTTATTATTATATTTTTTATAATTTTATATTTAATTAATTAATTAATTTATTTAATTTTTAAATTATTTAAATTATATTTAAATTTAATTTATAATTTATAAATATATAAATTTAAAATAATTTATTTATTTTTAAAATTTATATATTATATAATATTATAATTATTATATTATAATTATTATATTTATAATTTTATTATATTATTTAAATTTTAATTTAAATATATTAAAATATTAATTTTATAATATATTATTATTTTATTATATAATTAAATATTTATAATATATTAAATTTAAATTTTTAATAATTAATTTTTATTAAATTTATATATAATTTTATTAATTATTTATATTATTAAATTTTAATTTAATATTAATTTTATATATTAATATATTTAATTATTTTAATATATTTAATTATTATTAATTATATTAAATTATTATTATTATAATAATTATTAATAAATTAATTTAATTTTATATTAATATTTTAATTATTTAATTATATTAATTTATAAAATTATTATATAATTAATATTAAATTAATAATTTATTTTATTATATTAATTATTTATTAATATTAAATATTTTATATATATTAATATTATATTATTAATTTAATAATTTTTATATTAAATTATTAATAATTTAATTATTAATAATTAAATTTATTAATATTTTATTTATTAATAAATTAAATTATATATTTATATATTAATATTTAAATATATAATTTATTAATAATTAATTAATAATATATATTTAATATAATATTATATTATTATATTTATTATTAATTTTATAATTTTTATAAATATTAATAATTATTATATTTATATTAATAATATTTATTAATATTAAATATATTTAATATTAATATTTAATTATATTTTTAATATAAATTTAATTATATATATATTTTATATTTTTAATTTATTATAAATTATTAAATTATATTAAATTAATATTTAATATTAATTTTAATAATTAATTAATTAAATTAATTTATATAATATAATATTAATATTATTTAAATATATAATTTAAATTTTATAATATAAATTTAATATTTTTTATATAATTATATTAATATTTATAATTATTAAATTATATTAATATTTATTAATTATATATATATAATATATTATATATATATTAATATATTATATATATTTTATATATTATTATAAATATTAATATTATATAATATTATAAATATAAATATAATATTTATATAAATTTATTAATTTAAATATATATTTATATAAATATTTATTAAAAAATTTATTTAAATTATTATAATATTAATTATAATTTATAATTATTTAATTAAATAATTAATTATAATTATATTAATAATTATATAATAATATTAATATATTATATATAATATAATATTATTTATAAATTATTAATTAATTAATATATAATATATAATATTTAATATATATAATATTAAATATATTATTAATATTATATATATTAATAATTTAATAATTTATTATATATAATTATTTATAATAATAATATATTAATATAATTATTTAAATAAAATTATATAAAATAAAAATTATTTAACCCCAACAAACCCCACCCCCCCCCCCCCCCACCCCAACCCCCCACCCCCCCCCCCAAAACCCAACCCCCCAAACCCCCAAACACCACCCCAACCCACCCCCCACCCAACCCCCACCCACCCCCACCCCACCCACCCCCCCCCACACCCCCCCCCCCCCCCCCCCCACCCCCCCCAACACCACCCCAACAACCACCCCCCCCCACCCCCCCCAACCCACCCCCCCCCCACCACCCCACCCCACACAACAACACACCCACCCCCCCCCCAAACAACACACAAAAAACCCCACCACCCCCACCCCCACCAACCCACCCCCCCCACCCCACCACCCCCCCACCCCCCCCACCACCCCCCCCCACACCCACCCCCCCCCCCACCCCCCCAACCACAACCACCCCCACACCACCCCCCCCACCCCCCCCCCCCCCCCCCCCCCCCCCCCCCCCCCCCCCCCACCCCCCCCCCCCCACCCACAAACCCCCCCCAAACCCACAACCCCCCCCCCACCCACAACCCCCCCCCCCCCACCCCCCCCCCCCCCCCCCCCCACCACCCCCCCCACACCCCCACCACCCCCACCACCACCCCCCCAACCCCCACCAACCACCCCCCCCCACCCCCCACACCCCCCCACCCACACACCACCCACCACCCCACACCCCCCACCCCCCCCCCCCCACCCCACACCCCACCCCCCCCCCCCCACCCCCACACACACCCCCCCCCCCACCAAAACCCCCACACCCCCCACAACACCCCACCCCCCACCACCCCAACCCCCCCCCCACCCCCCCCCCCCCCCCCACCCCCCCCCACAACCCCAAACAACCCCCACCCCCCCCAAACCACCCCACACACACCCCACCCACCCCCCCCAACCCACCCCCACCCCCCCCCCCCCCCCACCCCCCCCCCACACACCCCCCCCCACCCCCCACCCCCCCACCCCCCCCCCCCCCCCCCCCCCCCACCCCCCCCCCCCCCCCCACACCACAACCCCCCCCACACCACCCCACCCCCCCCCCCAACCCCCCCCCCCACCCCCCCCCCCCCCCCCCCCCCCCCCCCCCCAACCACCCCCCAACCCACCCCACCCCCCAACAACCCCACCACCCCCCCCCCCCCCCCCCACCCACCCCCACCCCCACCCCCCCCCCCCCCCACCCCCCCCCCCACCCACCCCCACCCCCACCCCCCCCCACCCCCCCCCCCCCCCCCCCCCCCCCCCCCACAACCCCCACCCCCCACCCACCCCCCCCCCCCCCCCACCACACCCCCCACCCCCCCCCCCCCCCCCCCCACCCCCCCCCACCCACCACCACCCCACCCCCCCACCCCCACCCCAACACCCCCCAACCCACACCCCCCCCCCCCCCCCCCCCCCCCCCCCCCACCCCCCCCCCACAACCCACCCCCCAACCCCCCCCCCCCCACCCCCCCCCCCCCACCCCCACACCACCCCCCCCCCCCACCCCCCCCCCCACCCCCACCCCCCCCCCCCCCACCCCACCACCCCCCCCACCAAACAAACACACCCCACACCCCCCACCCCCCCCACCCCACCCCCCCCCCCCCCCACCCCCCCCCCACAAACCCCCCCCCCCCCCCCCCCACCCACCACACCCCCCACACCACACCCCCAAACCCCCCCCCCCCAAAACCCCCCCCCCACCCCCCACCACCCACCCCCCCCCCACAACACCCCCCCCACCCCCACCCCACAACCCCCCCCACCACCCCCCCCCCCCCCACCCCACCACCCCACCCCCCCACACCACAACACCCCCACCCACCCCCCCCCCACACCCACCCCACACACAACCCACCCCCCCCCCCCCACCCCCCCCCACCCCCAACCCCACCCCCCCACCAACCCACACACACCACCCCCCCACCACAAACCCCCACCCCCCCACACCCACCCCACCCCCCCACACCCCCCCCCCCCCCCCCCCACCCCCCCCCCCCCCCCCCCCCCCCACCACACCACACCCCCCCCCACCACCCCCCCCCACCACCCACCACAAACACACAACAACAACAACAAAACACAAAAAACCCCACCACACCCCACCCCCCCAACCACCCCACCACCACACAACACCCACCCACCCCCCCCCACCCAAACCCCCACCACACCCCCCCCCCCCCCCAACCCCAACCCCCCCCACCCCCCCACACAACCCCCCCCCCCCCCCCCCCAAAAACACCAACCCCAAACCACCCAACCAACCCACCACCCCAAACCACCCAACCCCAAACCAACAAACCCCCAAAAACCCAACCACCAAAACCACCACACCCCCAACACCAACAAACAAAAAACTTCCCCACCAAAACCAACCCCAAACAACCCCCAACCCAAAACACACCCAATCCCAACAACCAACCACCCCACACAACCACAACACAAACCTAACCACACCTCCAAACACAATAACAAAACCCTTAAAACAACAAACAACTAATAACTTTAACCCTAACATTTAAACAACTTAAACTTTAACTTAAATTAACTCTTAACTTAACCTTTAAACTTACTTTAACTTAAACTTAACTTAACTTAACATTAACTTAAACTTAACTAAAAACTTAACTTAACACAACTTAACTTAAACTTTAACTTTAATTTAACTTTAATTTAACTTTACAAACTATAACTTAACAACTTAAAAACTTAAACTTTAATTTAAACAACTTTACAAAAAACAAAAAAACTTTAACTTAACATTACTTAATTAAAACTTAATTCACTACAATTAACAACAAAACAACTAAAACTTACCCAAAAATTAACTAACTTAACTTAACATAACCAAACAAAACAAAAAACCAACTTAAATCACAACAACCTTAAAACTAAAACAACAAACCCTTTACACAAAAAAACTTAACAACACTTAAATTCCCATAACCTTTTTTACATTAACAACTTACAACTTAAAAACTTTAAAATTTAACTTCAAAAAAATTATTTACCATAACAATAAAAATAACAAATACTTCCCCTTTTAAACCCTTTATTTAAATAAACTTAACTTAACTTACCTTTAACTTATAACTTAACAAACACTTCAACCATAACACTAAACTTTAAAACTAACAACTTAACATTAACCAAACTTACTAAAACAAAACCCTTAACCCAACATAAACTTAAACATAAACCTTTAAAACAATACACTACCACTTAACAAAACTACACTTCAATTTAAAACAAAACTTAACAAAACTAAACTCACCCAACCCCCCTTCTAAAACTTAACTTAACATAACTACCAAAACCTTAAAAAACTTAACACATTCTACATTTAAACCCAAAAAACCCATAAAACAACATTTAACCAAAAACACCTACCACAACAATTAATTATTCAATAAATTCATCAAACTATTAACAAAAACCCTTACAAAACTAAAATTCAAAACTAAAATTAACTTCATTTTCAACTTAAACTTTAATTAACCAACCTTAACTTAACAAACCAAAACCTAATTAACAAACCCTTTAAAACTAACTTAAACCATTAACTACAAAACTCACCACTAATAACTTAAATTTACAAACTTCTAACACACAACAAAAAACTAAACAAACCCAAAAAACCCATTAACTTTAAAACCCTACCTAACTTACCTTAACATAAAACAAACTTACTTAACCTAAACATAAAAAACTTAACTTAAAAACCCAAAAAACTTAACTAAAACCCAAACAACTTAACCTTACCTTAACAACATAAAACCAAAAAAACTTATACTTAACTTTAACCACAAACAAAACATACAACAAAACAACATTACCAACCATTAACAAAATAATAACACAAAAATTTTAACTTCTAAAACCATAACTAACTTAACAAAAACCCCTTAACAAACTACACAAACCCTCACAAACTAAAACCAACTTACTAAAAAAACATTAAACAAACACATAAAACCCAAAACTTACAATAACCCAAAACAAAAACATCCCCAAAACCAAACAAACTATCCCCTATAACACCCCACAAAAACTTCCTTTAACTTAACATTAAACAAAACTTAAACTTAATAACCTAAACCAAAATTTTAAACAACATAACCTAACTTACCATAACAAATTAACTTACCTAAAAACTACTAAAAAACAAACTAACCCTAACAACAAACTTAACTTAACAACAATTCCCCAAAAAACAAACCAATACAAAATTCAAACCATAAACATCACAACATTTTAAAATTCACATACCCAACCACAACCCCAAAATAAATAACCAAAAATTTCCAAAAACAAACCAACTAAACTTACTAAACAAACAACCCAACCATAACAAACCCCAAACCATTACAACCCCCAACTAACTACAAAACCCAACCTAACCAAAACAAAAAACTAAACTTTAACACCCAAAACAAACCACCCCCCCCAAACTAACACAAACAAAAACAACAAAAACAACCCAACAAACCAAAAAACCACTTAACAACCTAACACCAAAACCAAAACCATACAAACACAAAAAAAAACAAACATAAACATACCACAACCCCAAAAAAACTATCACACACTAACAAACCAAAACCCCTTACTTACCTAAAAATCCAAAACCAAACCACCCCAAAACAAACCACAAAACATAAACCCTCCCAACAAAACCAACCCCCCCAACCAAAAACAAAAACAAAACCCAACACCCCAACTAACCTTAAAAAACAAACAAACCCTTCCAAACAAAAAACACATACTTCACTAAAAAACCAAACTTACTTAAAATACACAAATAAACAATCCCCTTACTAACCTAACAAAAACTACATTAACCAAAAACCCAACACTAAACAACTATAACAAATCCCAAACCAAAACCCAAACCCCAAACATACCCCACACACCCAACCACAAACAAACCCAAACAAACCCATACCAAACATCAAATATTAACAACCAAACTACTTATTTTTAAACTAAACTTCCAAAACCAACACCAAAAAAACTAAATTTCCCATTACAACAACACCCCAAAACAAACCACCAAATCAAAAACAAAAACTAAAATTTCACAAAACTAACAACAACACTAAAAAAATACCCTTACACTAATTCCTTACAATAACAACAAACCTACTCTACTTAATTTCCCAACTTAACCTAACTTCCTTAAAACATACAATAACTTTTCATTTAACATTAACTTTAACTTAACATCACAAACCCCAACAAAACTTAACAATAAACAAACAAACACTTTAATTAATTTAACTTTACTTTAATATAAAACTTTACTTTAATTTAACTTTAACTTTAACTTTAACAATAAATATCATTTAACATTAACTTAATTTAACTTAAACTAAACTAAATTTTAAACTTTAACTTTAACTTTAACTTAAACTTATTTAACTTAAACTTTAATTTTAACTATAATTTAAACTTTAACTTAATTAACTTTAACTTAACTAAAACTTAAAATTAAATTAACTTAAATTTATAAAATTTAAACCCAACTAATTAATTAACTTCATAAACTTAAATTACCTAACAAAAAACTTAATTTAACTAAAACTTTACCTTAAACTTAATTTAATTTTAAAATTTAACATTAAAATTTTAAAAAATTTTAAACCCAAAAATAACAATAACTTCCCTTTAAATAACTTTAAAACTTTAACTTAACTTAAACTTTAAATTTAAAACTTAACTATAACCAAAAATCAATTAACTTTAACTTAACTTTAAAATAACTTAAATTTAACTTTAAAAAACTTTAACTTAACTTTACACTTTAAACTTTAATTTTAACTTACTTAAACAAAAACTTAAACAATTAACTTTAATTTTTAATAAAATTTAACTTTAATTTTATAACTTTACTTTTTTTAACCCTTTAACTTAACAATTTAAATTTAACCTTTAACTAAACTTTACAACTTTAACTTAACTTAACTATAACTTTAACTAAACATAACTAAACAACTTAACATTCAACCAACCCTTACACTAATTAACTTTACATAAACCTTAACTATAACTTCAACTTAACTTTAACTTCAAATAATTAACTTAACTACTTAACTAACTTTACTAACTAACCATTAACTAAACTTTAACTTTAACTTTAACTTTAACATTAACTTCACAACACCTAACCTTAACTTAACATTTAACCTAAACATAAACACTAACTTAACTTTAACTTTCACTTTAACATAACATTAACTTTAAACTATAACTTTAACTTTAACTTAACTTAACAACTTTAATTTAACTTTAACTTAACTTACACTTAACAAAAATTAAACTTACATTAACTAACTTAACTTAACATAAACTTAACTTAATAACCTTAACTTAACTTAACCATAACTTTAATTTACTTTAACTTAAACCATTAACTTACATACTTAACTAACTTAATTTCCCCTAACTACTTCAACTTTAACTTTAACTTAACTTTCAAAACAATTATTAACAAAACTTTAACTAACTTCACTATAACTAATACTTCAACTTAACCCTTACTAACACTTCATTTAATTAACCCTTTAAACTAACACTTAACTTAACTTTACTACTAAACTTTAACTTTAACTTAAATTAACTTAACTTTAACTTAACTTTACTTTAAACAAACTTAACTTTACTTTATACTTAACCTTTAACTTAACTTTAACTTTAACACTTTAACTTTCACTTTAACAAAACTTAAATAACTTTAACTAACTTTAACTTAACTATAATAACTTAATAAACTTACTTCTAACAACTAACTTAACAACTTTAACTTTAACTTTAATTACCTCTTAACTTTAACTAACTTTACTTACTTAACTACTAATTAACTTTAAACTTAATTTACTTAAATAACTTTACTTTACTTAAAAACTTACTTTAACTTTAACTTAACTAACTTTACAACTTAACTTACTTTAACTTCACTTAACTTACTTTATACTTAACTACTAACTAACTTAAACTTTAACTTTAACAACACATTAACTTAACTTAACTTACTTTAACTTACTAACATTAACTTAACTTTCCAAACATAAATTAACTTAATTAACCCCCCCCCTTTAAAACTAATAACTTTAACTTAAACCTACCTTTAACCATAACTTAACTTTAATTTAACTTTATTTAACTTAACTTAACTTTAATTTAACTTAACTAACCTAACTTAACTTAACTTAACTTTAATTTAACAAATAACTAACAAAAACTTTAACACTTAACTTAACTTAAATACTAACTTAACTTTAACTAACCAAACTTACTTACTTTAACTTACTTACTACTAACTTTAACTAACTTTAACTTTACTTAACTTAACTTAACTTTAACTAAAAACTTAACATTAACTACCACTTAACTTTACAACTTCCCCCCAACCCCCAACCCCAAACAAAAACAAAAACAAACCCACAAAAACAACTTCCCCAACCCCCACCCAAACCCCCAAAAAACCAAAAACCACCCCCCACAAACAAACCCACAACAACACCTTCCAACCCATAACCATTTAAACCAACCAACCCCAACCCCCAAACTTACAAACAACAATTTAACAACCCCAAATTTTAAACTAAAAAACAAAAACCACAACAAACAACCCCCCCCAAAAACCCTACACCCCCACACCAAAAACAAAAAATTCCTTTACTTTTTAATTAATTTCTTAATTAATTTAAAATTTTTAAATTTAATTACTTTATTAATTTTAAAATTTTAACTTAATTAACTTACTTACTTAATTTTAATTAATTAATTAATTTAATTACTTAATTTAACTTAACTTACTTTAACTTTAACTTTAATTAATTAATTAATTTTAATTAATTATTAATTAATTAACTTAAACCTTAATTACTTTAACTTTAATTAACTTTAATTAATTTAACTTATTAATTAATTTAATTTTTAATTATTTAACTTAATTTAACTTAACTTTAATTTTTTTAAAAATTAACTTTAATTAAATTAATTTAATTACTTTAAATTTTAACTTTAATTAACTTTAACTTTAACTTTCACTTTAAATTTAACTTTAACTTTAACTTTAATTTAACTTTAACTTTAACTTTACTTTAATTTAACTTTAAATTTAACTTTAACTTTAACTTTAATTTAACTTTAACTATAACTTTCACTTTAACTTTAATTTCACTTTAACTTTTACCTTAACTTTAAACTTTAACTTTAACTTTAACTTTAACTATTAATATAACTTTAACTTTAACATTAACTTTAACTTTAATTTAATTTAACTTTAACTTAAACTTTAACTTTAACTTTAACTTTAACTTTAACTTTAATTTAACCTTTAAAAAAAAAACAAACCTTTAACTTTAATTTAATTTATCTTTAACTTTAAATTAACTTTAACTAAACTTTAACTTTCTACTTTAAATTTAACTATAACATTAACTTTAACTTTACCTTTAACTTTAACTTTAACTTTAACTTTAACTTTAAACTTTAACTTTAATTTAACTTTAACTTTAACTTTAACTTCACTTTAACTTAAAACTTTAACTTAACTTTAATTTTAACTTTAAAACTTTTTTTTAAAATTTTAATTTTTTAATTTTAATTTTAACCCCCAAAATTTTAATTTAATTTAAAACTTTAAAAATATTTTTAACTTTAACTTAACTTTAATTTTTAAACTT
>JAMYXO010001637.1:20000-25000 GCA_033310375.1 Conus canariensis | reverse complement strand
AAGGGAGATCATTTATGTAGAGGGAGAACAACAGGGGACCTAAGATTGACCCCTGTGGCACGCCTCTTGGCAACAGTCTTTTAGAAGAAATAACACCTCGTGAAAAAACAGATTGCGTACGGTTCGACAAATAAGATCTAAAAAATGATTCTGTATTGTTGTCGACGCCGTAAACATTAAGCTTTTTTAGCAGTATATTGTGATTAATTAAATCAAAAGCCTTTGTTAAATCAATAAAAACTACACCAACTGCTTTCCTGTTGTTGATATCTTTTAGCCACAAATTTGTGATCCGACACAAAGCCGTTTCACATGAATGTAGTTTCCTAAATCCTGACTGATTGATATACAACAGTTTATGTTTCTCAATAAAAGATGATAGATGGTGATGGATATGACGTTCTAATGGCTTTGAGACGGACGATAGCAGCGAAATTGGTCTGTAGTTATTTGGATCATCTAAATTCCCTTTTTTGTGCAGAGGGATAATTTTTGCATGTTTAAATGCTTCTGGAAAATAATGTTTAGATAAACATAGATTAAAGAGGTATGTAAGAGAATCTACAACATATGGTACAGATAGTTTTAATATCTTGGGACTGATTCCATCAAAGCTGTATGAACTTTTATTTTTCAAAGTTGATAGATATAAAAACACTTCATTAACAGATATTAGGGGGATAGAAAACTTTGCGTGCATATTTCTTGCATCACAAAATTTCTGTAAATTCGCAGTGTCAAAAATGCTAGTTTTATCTTTCCCTATGTTTAGCTTGTTACCAATATTGGCAAAATGATCATTTAGTGTTTCTACTGGAATGGAACATTCCTGTCTTGATGAACACGGTCCGGTAAGTTTATTAATAGCTTTCCAAATAGAGGCTCCGTTGTTTTTATTTTGGACCAACTTTCTGAAAGAATCACATTTAGACTTTCTAATCATGTACTTCACAATGTTGCGTTTTCTCTTATACTCTTTGTCAGAGCCTACACTTTTTAAATTGTCCCTCTCGTCCATGGCATTCAGAACATCCTGAGTGAGCCAGACAGGCAGGATATCTGATTTGACTCGCCTCTGGATCAATGGGATGTGTTTGTCGACAATATTCAGAAAGGTTCTCGTCCAAAAGGCAAGGGCATCATCTGGATCAGTGTAGCTGTAGATGTTTGCAAAAGGCGAGGAAATGAGATCAGATTGAAAAGCGTGTAAGTTGAAGTTTTTGAATGAACGAAATGTGATTACCAAATGACTTGCTTTTGGAACTTTAAAACCTTTTTTGTTCCAAGTTACGCAAACAGCATTGTGGTCACTTGCACCAGTAGGCGGTACACATATTTCTGTAAGTGCAGCAATGTTCGACGAATATATGTGGTCTATAAGGGTATTAGATTTTGAAGTAACTCTAGTCGGTAAAGAAATGCACTGATGAAGATTATATGAATTAGCAATGTTGGACCATTGAGAACAAGACTGAAACAGATCTATATTGAAATCTCCCAATAATAGTATTTCTGTTTTCAAAAGCCATACTGTGTCCATCATCTCACAAAAATCGTTATACCAGCTGGACTTACTTTTAGGATGTCTGTATACAAATCCGACAAGAATTGACGCTAATGTCTTACTTTTTGACTGAATTTCAAGCCACGTTATTTCAATATTTTTGTGACAAAGATCGTTACGAATTTTGTATGGGACATCTTTTTGGACGTAGACAGCAATACCTGTTTCAAGAATATTTTCAGGATTTCTCCGGACTATTGAGTATCCAGGAATGGATATAGAATTGTCACCAACGCGGCTGTTTGTCCATGCCTCAGAAAATCCAAAGACATGGAAAGGTTTATGATTATTATGAATGATTTTTGATACGTCAGACATTTTGTTTATGAGATGACAAATATTTAGGTGACCTATGCGCAGACCGTCATTGACGGGCCAGTCTGATACATTCACATTGGTTGACATTAGTGAATGGAGGGAAGCAGCGCTACCTGGAGATATACAGAATTACCACGTGAAATAGAGAGGATACGGAAATAATCAGTTCAGAATAATTATAGTTCAACTAAGTGCATTGGTCATTTCATGGCTCACAATAGACACTCAAGTTGCAGGGAAGTCCTGATGATTGCTAATGAGTGGAATAGCATGCAATCCGAACCCCTACTAAATAAGAGAATTAATTTGGGGGTGGGGCATCAGAGGGGGAAAGCAGTCTGCTGAGAAACAGAGAGGCAGGCTGGAAAAGGGAGTTGGATGTCCGGGAAACAGGTCAACATTTATATTTTGGTGACCAAGACTTGAATCACAGAACTGATTTACTTGGTCTAAATTGTGACTGTCGTTTCTTCTGTTTGATGACCGCGAGTAGATGTTGTAGCGCCGCCCCACACGGTGAGGGGACGTCTGTTGAAACACACGGTGAGCGGCGGCTACAGGGTTGTCATGGTGAGCGGCAGCTGGACGGTAATCATGGCGAGGGGCGCCTGCACGGTAGTCATGGCGAGGGGCGCCTGCATGGTGGTCACTGTGAGCGGCGCCAGCAGGATAGACACAGTGAGCGGCGCCTGCAGGGTAGTTACGGTGAGCGGTGCCTGCAGGGTAGTTACGGTGAGCGGCGCCTGCAGGGTAGTTACGGTGAGCGGTGCCTGCAGGGTAGTTACGGTGAGCGGCGCCTGCAGGGTAGTTACGGTGAGTGGTGCCTGCAGGGTAGTTACGGTGAACGGCGCCTGCAGGGTAGTTACGGTGAGCGGCTGCTGCACGGTAGTTACGGTGAGCGGCGCCTGCAGGGTAGTTACGGTGCGCGGAGGCTGCACGGTAGTCATGGTTGGCTGTAGGGTATTCATGGTGAGCGGCGGCTGCAGGGTAGTTATGACGATCGGAGGCTGCAGGGTATTCAGGATGAGGGGCGGATGCATGATAGTTAGAATGAGGGGCAGATGCATGATAGTCAGGATGAGGGGCAGATGCATAGAAATCATGGTGAATTGCGGATGCAGGATGATCAGGGTGAGCGGCGTTTAGTGGAAGGTCATGACAGGGTACGGTTGATGGGATTTCACTGTAAGACACAGTTTGTGGGAATGAGCGATGATGGAAGGATGGTAAATAGACAGAGTTTGAGTGACGATACGCTCTATTGTGTTGACTGGAACGGTGGAAAGAAGTTGTGTTGTAACTGTCATTCTGAACATTTCTGTGATTTCTGAATGCTGATGACTTACCAGAGCTTGCTGTGCTTTGAGAACGAGAGCTCTCTAATGAATGTTTTGTATCAGCAGCTGTTTTGAGGTCCAGAACCAATTGTGCAGTTCCGGTTTTGTTTAAATGAATATGGTCATGATAGAGGCTCCGTTTTGAGGGGGGTCTGAATGATGGGAAATGATCGATGAAGAGGGTTTCACAGCGTTTGCACACGGCAGACAGATTTTTGTTAGAAGGAAGAATTGTGTTGTTGAGGTTATGATCATCGACAGCAGGAACTATGGAACTCATGTGTATACATGCTTCAGGGAAAGCACGTCGAACACTGGACAGAAGAGTGTCCCATGTATCTTCTGTAATGGCCCCTGACGGACAATCGTTCACACCCACATGAATGGTTACATGGTGAACTTTTTTGTTTTCTTTTAACGGATCAAGCCAGTGCAAAAGATCAGAAATTTTCATCCCAGGTACACAAATTTTATTCAGAAAGTTACCTGTAGTTGTCATTAGTCTGGGGTTTATGTATCTGATCAGTGAGTCCCCAATCAGTACGCTTGTTGCCTTGTCCAGGACTGAGAGGGTTGACAAAATGTCAGAAGGTGATCGTTCAGTATTGACGGCTTTACGAGGTGATCCAGAGGGACTAAGGACCATATCATCAGTATCAGGTTTGATTTTTTTTCTGTTCTTCACGATTTGGAAACAGGATTTACTGGGAGAAGCAGTTTCTTCAATCTTTTTGTCAATGCAGAAACGATTTGAAACAGGAATAGAAATCTCCTCCACAGTATCTTGGGGTGGAATGTTTGTCTGTGTGGAAACTGAAGATGTGGGAGTGTGCTGGCTTTTCAAAGTGTTGAGTTCAAACTGTACAGTGGTCAGTTGTGTTTTCATTGATTTATTTTCATTGTAAAGAATTGACATGTTCCTTTCTAGGACAGAGATCTGTTGTTGCAAAAGCATGAAGTTAGCATTTGTAAGTCCAGAAGTATTTCCCCCCATAGGCAAGGAAGAACAGGGCTTAGAACACTCTCGGAGCAATACCTCACAGGTCGAGATATTGTTTTGGGGGACAGAGGGCAATGGTGTAGATAATGGTGTGATGCTATTACTTGGGACAGTGAATGACAATGGTGTGGTCAGTGGTGTGGATGACAAAGGTGTGGTCAATGGTGTGGATGACAATGGTGTGATCAATGGTGTGGATGACAATGGTGTGGTTAATGGTGGGGACAGTGATGGAATGGAGGACAGTGATGTGGAGGACAATGGAATGGAGGACAATGATGAGGAGGACAATGGAATGGAGGACACTGATGAGGAGGACAATGGAATGGAGGACAATGATGAGGAGGACAATGGAATGGAGGACACTGATGAGGAGGACAATGGAATGGAGGACAATGGAATGGAGGACAATGGTGTTGACAAGGGTGTGGGAGACGAAGGTGTGGATAAGGCTGTGGAGGACGAGAGTGCGGGGAGTGTAATCTGTAAGATCTGAGCAGGGAGAGGCACAGATTTGATGGCCTTGATAGAGGCCTCTCGACCCGCGTGCTGATCGTAGAGGGCCTCAACTAGCTCTTTCAGAATTCTGAATTCTTCCCTTATCCACTGCATACAACTTTTCCCCTGTATCAAAACTTTGAATGTGGAATAGTAAACAGTTATTTTCAGTTTTTGTTCATTTTTGAAAAAAAATGGTCACCTTTGTGAGCGCAAGCTCCTCACTGTCCGGAAGGCAAATAGGATTTGAGGAGTGGATTTCATCATCAAGTTTTAAATGCAA
>JAMYXO010001637.1:5000-12500 GCA_033310375.1 Conus canariensis | reverse complement strand
TCTGTATAACCTTGCATTTAAAATTGAGGAATAGCATTTACTGATTGTACTAATTAGTGAAACACCTCTATAATTGTTTGCTTGGTTTCTATCTCCTTTTTTATGAATGGGTATTATGATTGCTTTAGCCCATTCTTTTGGATACACACCTTTACTAAACAAGACACTGAACAATTTAACAAGGAACTTGGTGACGTTATGAGCTCCTGCTTTCAACATCTCGGCGGACACACCATCAATCCCACATGATTTACCTGGCCTCAGTTTCGTGATGGCTCTCTCTACTTCATCCTTCCTGATATCCTCATTAAGAATATGGTCAGAATCCTCTGTGATATCTAGCTCCATAACATAACTTTCATAAGCCTCAGTTTCATGACTTTTAAACACATTTTTAAAGTGACTACACCATTCATTAATATTAATGTTATCACTGTTAATATTTCTTTGCTCTCCGTGGCCCATGTTTCTTAACTCTTTCCAAAACACGGAGGAATTCTTAATGTTGTTTTCAAGCTGTTCAGTCTTTATGCGCTTAAAAGCTCTTGCCTTTCTTTTTAGCATGTGTTTGTATTTCTTTCTTGATCGTACATATTCCTTCCTTTCTTCTATTTTCCGTGTTGATCTAAAGATCATGAGTTTTTGGCGAGTTTCTTTTTTAGTTTGAGCACATTCTTCATCAAACCATCTATTGGCCTTCACTTTCTTGTGAATATAGCATTTTTTATGCATACAGTAACTTGCAGATTTCAAACACTCTACAAAAGTAACGAGAGCATTATCTACATTATATTCTATTTCATCTGTTGCCTCTTGTAATTTTCTTTGAGTTTTACAACTATTTAACTCTTTTATATATTCATGTTCTTTATCCTTTTCCCACTCGAATTTATCAAAGAATTTACTGTGTTTCTGTTTCCTTGTGCTCGCATCATTTTCAATTGCGGAATCATTGATGTTAACGTTCAGTGTAACAGGCAAGTGGTCTGATTCGATCACATTTTCAACAGTAAGAGAACATTTACATTCAGACACAAACATGTCACACGACATGATGAAATAATCTACCATACTGGCTCCGGAGTTAGATATATAAGTGAAACTATTATCAAAAGAACCTTCAGATAATCCATTAATAATAATACAATCATATACATTGCACATGTCAATCAATTGTTCTCCAAACGTGTTAACAACATCATCTTGCGACTTTCTTGCAAACTCAGAGGGTACGCTTACAGACATATCTTCGAATTCACTTGCTAATTGGGAGTAATTCTGACAAGCAGTTCTGGAATTCAAGTCACCATTCAGTATAACAAAGAAATCATCGAACTCATTGTGCAAGTATGACAAGGATTCTTCCAAACACTCTATACCATTTCCAGTTTGGGAAGTTTGCCAAAATGCTGAATCTATCGGAGGAATGTAGCTAGATATGTACATTATATCTTTAGAAGTTCCAAAAAGTGATTTGTTTATTTTTAGCACAATCATGTTTTCAGTATTAAGGATTATTTGCTCAACGTAAGTCTCGTATTTTTTATGAACCAATACCATTACACCTCCGGAGTACCTACCATGATGGGATAATTTCTTTGCCTTTGACACAAATATACAGTAATCACTCAAGATGTTTGATTCAAAATTTGTACTCACGAACGTTTCTGTCAAGCAAACAAAATCATGAGAAAGAATTAATTTAGTAATATCTGGATTTTCTAACTTTGGTAGCAAGCCATTAATGTTGTAGTTAAGAAATTTCACGTTCTTCGACGAATCAGTGGAACCGAAAGAAGAACAAAGAAAGCTACTATTTTTATACATTTCAATGGAGTTTCTGTTTTCATTGAAGGCCCGGCTGAATCCCTATTTGTTGTTCGAACGGACTTTTCGAGTCACTGAACGCCCCTTCTGGACTGTGTGTTGTTCGACCTGTCGTTGGACTGAACACGTCTGAACGAGTCTATGATGTTTCTCTGATTCGGAGAGTGGCCTTTGGAACGGGTCTGTTTTGAACGAAGATTTTTTGATGCAGGGCTGGCGTTTGAAATCCGAGCTCGGCTAGCTATCCTTCTTGTTGAGTTTGTTTCCCGGATGTTGGAAGGGATGAAGGTCTCAACAGACACCTGAGGGGAAGGGACGCAAATCTCGGTGGACACTTTGGAGGCATGGATGCAGCTCTGAAAGGACACTTGACAGGGAGGGGTGCCAGTCTCACCAGACACCTGGGAGGAGAGGGTGCAAGTCTCAGTGGGAACTTGCGAGGAAGGGGTGCAGGTCTCAGCAGACACCTGGGAGGAGAGGGTGCAAGTCTCAATGGGAACTTGCGAGGAAGGGGTGCAGGTCTCAGCAGGTTCTTGGTTGGGAGGGGAGCAGGTAAAGGCAGACATCTGGGTGTCAGGTGAGCAGGTCTCTGCGGAAACGTGTCCGAAATGGGTGAGGGTCGTAGAGGGCACCTGATGATTCCGAACGTCACTCTGCTCCCTGTGAGGACGATTCTCGGTGGCCCTCACATCCTGCTCACTGGCGTCAACCCCTGCAGTCTTCCTATGTTCACTTGGCCCTAACTGGTTTGTCTTAACTGACGTGTCTTGCTTGGTTGATTGCTCTGTTTGACTCTTATCTCCTCCGCTTGTGCAGTCTGGCGATTCTGAAGAAGGATGTTTAATATCACAGCTGACAGGGATGTCCTCGTCCTCTTCGTTACTCGGGGATTTGCTGTTTGTGTGCAGAACAGAGCTCCTTTGTAAGTCAAAGTTCATATCTTGCTGCTTGTTTGTATTTTCTAGCTCTCTCATCTCAGGATATTTGGATGATGTGTAGTTCTGCTCACTTTTACTGTCTCCGCAGAGGCTGACGTCACTGCATCTGTCTTCAAAGTCTCTATGCTGTGTTACTGCAGACCCGGATGTAACCGCATAGCTGTATGAGTGGCTGCCAGGAACAACAGGTCGTCTACGGGGACTGTAGTTGTCTTCATCACGTGTGTTCCTCTGATTGTCCTCCATGTTCATGAGGTGGCTTGACAGTTTTGGTCTTTCCTGGTACGATGAATATTCACTGCCGGTGGCGTTGTCAGACTTGTATCTGTATTTCCGTCTGTTGCTGTCACCATCGTTGCTCCATCGCGTAAACTGGCCTGGTTGTACATATTGTCGCTGATGTCCTTGTGCTTGGTGACTATCTGGCCAATGCTCACGTCTTCTACTGACTTCAGCGCATAGCCGTCTGCGTCCGTCCTGCCTTCTTTGCTCTTCTACCCTATTCTGGTTGTAGTGGCTTCCTGGAGAGTGGCTTAGATAATCTCTATGTTTCACATGATTATCACGTGAACGTCTGGGAAGCTGCGGCCAGTTGTCATGGTCAAGGTATATCTCCTTGTCACTGATCTGTCTGTCTTCTCTGTCCCTGTAGTGATTTCGGAGGTTAGAGGGTTTGCTATCTGCAAACTGCAGACGTCCGTTTCTGAAATAAGCAGTTTTCCCTTCGTTTCGGTAGAACTCCAATGTTTCCCTCTGAGAGGAGGTCAGATCAGCTGCTATTTTGATTCCCTGACGTCTAAGGCTGTCACGAAGAACATGGTCATCCAGGACTGCCATCTTGTCCACCCACCTACAGAACTGCACGATGAGAGGACGAGGTTTTTGGTTGTACCGCTCTGAATTTCCCACACGGAAAGCGCGGCTGATATCAGAATGATACCAGGGTGAAGAAACAGAATGCTCGTTCAGCATTTCGACAATCGTGTCAGTATCTGTAGATCTGTCTCCAGAAAAAATCTCTTTCACGCCTATGAATTTCAGGTTATTCACTTTTGTGTCCTTTTCTATAGCTTCGGCTTTTCTCTCCAGTTTATGCAGGCGTTCTAGGATTGCTTCTCTGTCTTCCCGAAGATCCTGGATATCCTCTGAAAACTGATGTGACATTTCTTTCAGTTTCAGCATTTCGGAGGTGAATAAATGGAAATCCTTTTCCAAATTTCCAAACTTTTCCTCAATCAGTCTATATACACTAGTTGTATGGTTCTGCAATCCGTGAATCATCTGACTGAATCTCCAGTCCATAATTTGAAAAACATTGACATGGTTATCAGGGCCGGGGTTCGTTTCGATATCCATGCAGGCAAGCAAGCACACCGTACATAACCACTGCGCCACTGCTCTGCTCAAGCGAAAACTGGAATTGGTGAACACGGCAAACACGACGAACGCAGCACGCCTTCTTTCTTGTCTCCTATGTGTTCCATACGAAGCCAAGCTTTTGTCAAAATTCTTCAGAACCGATCCACAGAATATTCCAATTTTTAGATCAGACGTTGTTGACATAAAACCCATGGTGGTGATTCAATCTTGAGATAATTAAAGATGGAATAATTAATTTTTTAACGAAATGAAACGAGAGGACAAAAAGAACGTCTTTCCTCGACTGTGAATACGTGCTCACCCGAGAGAGAGAGAGAGAGAGAGGAGAGAAGAGAGAGAGAGCGAGCTGAGGATTGAAGTTTCGGAAATGGTTTTAGAGGACTCCAGATCAACATTAGATTTCTCTGATCGCCCTCAGGGTTCTGTTGGTTCTATGCTAGAAGACTGTCCGTGGAACTAACATCTGATAAATAGGGGTTAAGCTGTAGTTATACTGCCTTCTAAAAGAAGCAAGAACCACAAAGATGTCATAATTATGTTTCTTTCAAAAACGTTTTATCTGGATTTTATTTCTGTTTATTAGGTCGGAACACTAGGAAGAGGGATGAAGGTGGGTATGGGATAGTTGGTAAAAAAAAAGGGATAACAGAATTCTCTCTCTCTCTCTCTCTCTCTCTCTCTCTCTCTCTCTCTCTCTCTCTCTCTCTCTCTCTCTCTCTGAAGTGTTCTTTGTTGCTGTTGATGATGATGTTTTCGTTGTTACTTTTGTTGTCTCTGCTGCTGTTATTGTTTTGCTAATTGTTAATGCTGGGGATTACAGAGAGAGAGAGAGAGAGAGAGAGAGAGAGAGAGAGAGAGAGATGGGGTTAAGGCGCTGGGATGACAAGCGTTAAGAGAAAAAAAGAGTAAAAGAAACGAACAAGACTCACATCCCTTGGAGGTCATCAGCCTGACATCAACTGTTGACATTCCCCTGGTTCAATAGGAAGGGCATGCCATGGAGGGCTCTTCTCCAATGTTTTACTGCTCCGTCGTACTTTGAAGATTCTTTTCTTCCTTTACAATTCCCCTCTTGTTGTTTTATCCTCAGCAGTATCATCCTTGTTGTCGTCGTCGTTGCTATTATCATAATCATCATCATATTATCCACCTCTTTATTTGCTCATCCTTGTAATAAATAACAGCAGCCGCAGCATGATCAGCAGCAAATATCTGCAATAAATTTACCGTCTTTCTATTTTTTTAAATCTTTGTTGTTTTTCTTTTTGTTCTTCACACACACACACACACACACACACACACACACACACACACACACACACACACATACACACACGCGCGTGCGCGCGCACGCAAACCGTTACACACCAAGGGTTTCAGAAGTTTCAAGTGGCCAGTCAAAGCCATTGCCCAGAGTGTGGTCACTTTCCGATCCGTGAACCTCTGACTGCATGTTCTGACTGCGTTGCAACCTCGTATGACAACAATCCATTACACCTTAACCAACGTAAGGTGAAGGAAAAGCTAGTCGATTAGCACCACAGTTACTTTCATTCAAGACGAAAGCTAAGTGACCATGTGAGTATACATACTAAAGGGCAGTAACATTAACAAGTTCGTGTGCGTGCTTGAGTATGGTGGAGTCGGAGTTCAGGTACGTTCTTCGTTCTTGTGTTGTATGTAGTCGATCGCACACACACACACACACACACACACACACACACACACACACACACACACACACAAACACACACACACACACACACACACACACACACACTCACACACACACACACACACACACACACACACACACACACACACACACACGAGCCGCGCGCACACACGCACTACAGACACTCTACATTGCACACCTCAAATGCGTCTGCGGTAACTAAAGACAGGGAATGTAAATGTGGAAAGTCTATTATCTCATTTTTTGTGTGCATAATCCTTTGTGTCTTCCATTGGAAAGGCTCAATATGAGTGTGCCCCGTTATCTAGGAGTCTTCGCAGTGTTTGTCATGAGCTCATTCCAGTCTGTGTTTTGTTGGTAGTATTTCTTGCTCTTCCTTGAAGTCTGGATGTTCCGTCACTTCCTCATTGGCTGTTGAACTCTGCAAGGCGCTCAATTGATGGATGGCTTTGAGCTTGTTTGCTGAGGTGATGTTTGCTGCTGCCTTGCTGCAAGTGTGCCTGCTCTCTTTTTCCCACTGCATCTCTGTGCAGCAATCCCATTCGATTTTTTTCCCAATAGAAGGTTGCATTTACTTCATGCTAATCAGGGCTTCCAACGGCCCTTTATAGTTTCTGAAACAAGTTAATGGATTTAATCAGTATCATGGTTTGCTATCCCCGAAGCGCGTCTATGCCTGAAAGCCAGTGGAGCACTTGTGTCGCTGCATTTACCTCCATTGTTCGACTGGAAGTTGTTAAACTGAATGAAAGATTGTTTTCTTTCTGCGTGGGTCCTCATCCCGACTCACCTTTGGGGACTGAATCGTCAGTGTATTTTACGATTTTTGTTTTGTGCTGAGATTTTGTTGTCACCTGTATCTGAAATTATGGCTTAGTTTTACCCTTTAACTATCCCCATTCCAAGCTCTGGTGCGACGGCAGGTTGGTAAGGATGCTTGAGGTGGTGAGCATTCTTTTAGTTTCTGCGAGTTTTGATAACTGACACACAAGTTGTATGTTATCTTCTGTCTGCCCCTTCCGTGATTTTCCACGTTAGAAAAGTGCCTTTTTATCCTTGACTGCCTAGCGTACGGCCTGGGAAATGTTTAAACGCTCTAAAGTTCATTTTGAAGTCTGACTTAAAAACATTACTCTGGGGCAGTGTTATAAGCCTTATTTCATAATCAATCACACTGAGTACAACTACCTGATACAGCCGGTAAAGGTGATGTTCAATGCCTTTAGCTGCCATTGCTTTATAGCAGACCGTCCCTTTTTGCGTGTGAGTACGATATTCTGAACATGCTTTCTAAAGGTCAGATTTCTATCAGAGCCGATACCATCAAGCATTGAGTGTCAGTTGGTTCGATTTCTTTGCCATTGGAGGAAACTATTGAGAGCATCTTCGGGAAGCCTTGTTGTAAAGAATGCAGACCTATGTCTGGGCTTTTGTATGGTTCGTGGACGATCTTGTTTCTTGACAGCATTGAGAAGTGTTTTTTATTTGCTGCTGGATTACTTTGGTTTGTTTTTCTTAACCATTCTTTGACAATTTGTAGATCAGATGGTCATCTGCTTGTCTCCACACTCCAGCAATTCCGTTTCTGTCGAGGTCTGCAAGGTTTTTAGTAAACACGTAGTGCGGAACAATGCAGAGAAACCCATAAATCTGGAAGTT
>JAMYXO010001636.1:0-28293 GCA_033310375.1 Conus canariensis | reverse complement strand
TTTTTTTTTTTTTTTTTTTTTTTTTTTTTTTTTTTTTTTTTTTTGGGGGGGGGGGGGGGGTTGTTTTTTGGGGGGGGGGGGGGGTTTTTTTGGGGGGGGGGGGGGGTTTTTTTTTGGGGGGGGGGGGGGGGGGGGTTTTTTTTTTGTTTTTTTTGGGGTTTTTTTGGGGGGGGGGGGGGGGGGGGTTTTTTTTGGGGGGGGTTTTTTTTTTTTTTTTTTTTTTTTTTTTGGGGGGGGGTGGGTGGGGGGTTTTTTGGGGGGGTGGGGGGTTGGGGGGGGGTTTTTTTTTTTGTTTTTTTTTTTTTTTTTTTTTTGGGGTTTTGGGGGGGTTTTTGTGGGGGTGGTTTGGGGTGTTTTTTTTTTTTTTTTTTTGTGTGTTTTTTTTTTTTTTTTTTTTTTGGGGGGTTGGGGTTTGTTTTTTTTTTTTTTTTTTTTTTTTTTTTGTTTTTGTTTTTTTTTTTGGGGGGGGTTGGGGGGGGGGGGTGTTTTTTTGGGGGTTGGGTTTTTTTTTTTTTTTTTTTTTGGGGTTTTTTTGGGTTTTTTTTGGGGGTTGGTTTGGTTGTTTTTTTTTTTTTTGGGTTGGGGGGGGGTTTTTTTTGGGTGGGGGTTTTTTTTTTTTTTTTTTTTTTTTTTTTGGTTTTTTGTTTTTGGGGGGGGGGGGGGTGTTGGGTGTTTTGGGGGGGGTGGGGGGTGTTTTTTTTTTTTTGTGTGTTTTTTTTTTTTTTTTTTTTTGGGGGTTTTTTTTGGTTGTGGGGGGTGTTTTTTGGTGGGGTGGTTTTTTTTTTTTGGGGTGGGGGTTTTTTTTTTTTTTGGGGGGGGGGGGGGTTTTTTGGGGGGGGGGGGGGGTGTGGGGGGGGGGGGGTTTTTTTTTGGGGGGGGGGGGGGGGGGGGGTTTTTTGGTTTTGGGGGGGGGGGGGGGTTTGGGGGGGGGGGGGGGTTTTTTTTTTTGGGTTTTTTTTTTTTTTTTTTTTTTTTTTTTTTTTTTGGGTGGGGGGGGGGGGGTTTTTTTTTTTGTTTTTTTTTTTTTTTTTTTTTTGGGGGTTTTTTTTTTTTTTGGTTTTTTTTGGGGGGGTTTGGGGGGGGTTTTTTTTTTTTTTTTTTTTTTTTTTTTTTTTTTTTTTTTTTGGGGGGGGGTTTTTTTTTTTTTGGGTTTTTTTTGTTTTTTTGGGGGGGGTTTTTTTTTGTTTTTTTTTTTTTTTTTTTTTTTTTTTTTTTTTTTTTTTTTTTTGGGGGGGGGTTTTTTTTTTTTTTTTTGGGGGGGGTTTTTTTGGGGGGTTTTTTTTTTTGGGGGTTGGGTTTTTTGGGGGTTTTTTTTTTTTTTGGGGGGGGGGTTTTTGGTTTTTTTTTTTTTGGGGGGGGGGTTGGGGGGGGGGGGGTGTGGGTTGGGGTGGGTGTGGGGGGGGGAGGGGGGGGGTGGTGTGGGGGGTGGGTGGGGTGGTGGAGGTGGGGGGGGGGGGTGGTTGGGGGGGGGGGGGGGTGGGGGTGGTGGGGGGGTGGGGGGGTTGGGGGGGGTTGGGTGGGGGGGGTTGGGGGGGGGGTGGTTGGGGTGGGTTTGTGGGGTGGGTGTGGTGGGTTGTGTGTGGTGGTGGTGGTGTGGTTGTGGTGGTTGTTGGGGGGGTGGGGGGTGGGGGTGGGGTTGGGTGGTTGGTGGGGGTGTGGGTGGGGGGGGGGGGGGGGTGGGGTGTTGGTGGTTGGGTGCGGTGGGGGTGGTTGGGGGGTGGGTGTGGTGGGGTGGGGTGGGTGGGGGGGGGTGGGGGGGGGGTGGGTGGGGTGGTGGGGGTTGTGGGGGGGGTGGTGGTGGGGGGGTGGGTGGGGAGTGGTGGGGGGTTGTGTGGGGTGGTGGGTGGTGGTGGGGGGGGTGGTGGTTGGGGTGGGGGTTGGGTGTGGTGGGGTGGGGGGGGGTGGGGGGGTGGGTGTGGGGTGGGGGGGGGGGGGGTGGGTGGGTGGTGGAGGTGGGGTGTGGGGGGGGGGTGTTGTGGGTGGGGGGGGGGGGGTGGGTGGGGGGGGGGTGTGGTGTGGGGTGTTGGGGTGGGTGGGGTGGGGGTGGGGGGTGGGGTGGGGTGGTGGGTTTGGGTGGTGGGGGGGTGGGGGTGGGGGGTGGTGGGGGGGGGGTAGGGGGTGGTGGGGGGGTGGGGGGGTGGGGGGGGTGGTGGGGTGGGGGGGGGGGGTGGTGGGGGTGGGGGGTGGTTGGGTGGGTGGTGGGGGGTGTGGGGGGGGGGGTTGTTGGGGTGTGGTGTGGGTGGTGGTTGGGTGTGTGGGGGGGGTGTGGTGTGTGGGGGGTGTGGGGGGTGGGTGTGGTGTGGTGGGTGGGGGGTGGGGTGGGGGGGTGGTGTTGTGGTGGGGGGGGTGGTGGGGGTGGGGGTGTTGTGTGGTGGGGGGGTGTGTGGGGGGGGTGTGGTGGGTGGGGGGTGGGGGTGGGTTGGGGGTGTTGGTGGTGGGTTGGGTGGTGGGGGGGGTGTGGTGGGGGTGTGGGGGGGGGGGTGTGGTGGGGGTGGGGGGTGGTGGTGTGGTGGTGGGGGGTGGTGGGGGGGTGGTGTGGGGTGGGGGGGGGGGGGGGGGGGGGTGGGTGGGGTGGGGGGGGGGGGGGGGGTGGGTGGGGTGGGGTTGGGGGGGTGGGGGGGGGGGGGGGGGGGGGGGGTGGGGGGTTGGTGGGGTGGGGGGGTGGGGGGGGGGTGGGGGTGGGGTGGGGGGGGGGTGGGGTGGGGTGGGGTGGGTGGGGTGGGTGGGGGGGGGGGGTGTGGGGGTGGGGGGGGGGGTGGGGGGGGGGGGGGGGGTGGGGTGGGGGTGGTGGTGGGGGTGGGGGGGGGGTGGGGGGTGGGGGGGGGGGGGGTGGGGGGTGTGGGGGGGGTGGGGGGGTGGTGGGGGGGGGGGTGGGGGTGGGTGGTGGGTGGGGGGGGTGGGGGGTGGGGTGGGGGGGGGGGGGTGTGGGGGGGGGTGGGGGGTGGTGGGGGGGGGGTGGGTGTGGGGGGGGGGGGGGGTTGGTGGGGGGGTGGGGGGGGGGGGGGGGGGGTGGGGGGGGGTGGGGGGGGGTGGGGGGTGGGTGGGGTGGTGGTGGGGGGGGGTGGTGGGTGGGGGTGGGGGGGTTGGTGGTGGGTGGGGGGTTGGTTGTGTGGGTGGTGGGGGGGGGGGGGGGTGTGGGGGGGGGGGGGGGGGGTGGGTGGGGTGGGGGGGGGGGGGTGGTGGTGGGGGGGGGGTGGGGGGGTGGGTTGGGGTGGGTGTGGGGGGGTGGGTGGGGTTGTGGGGTGTGGTGTGGGGGGGGGGGGTTGGGGGGGGGTGTGGGTGGGGTGGGGGGGGGGGTGGGGGGGGGGTGGGGTGGGGGGGGTGGGGGTGGGGGGGGTGGGGGGGGGGTGTGGTGGGGGGGGGGTTGGGGGGGTGGGGTGGGGGGGTGGGGGGGGGGGGGGTGGGGGGGGGGTTGGGTGGGGGGGTGGGGGGTGGGGGGGGGTGGGGGGGGTGGGGGGGGAGGTGGGGTGTGGGGGGGGTGGGGGTGGGTTGGGGGGGTGGGGGGTGTGGGGGGTGGGTGGGGAGGTGTGGGGGGTGTGGGTGGGGGGTGGGGGGGGGGGGTTGGTGGGGGGGGGGGGGGGGTGGGGTGGGTGGGGGTGAGGTGTGGGGTGGGGGGTGGGTTGGGGAGGGGGGGTGGGGGGGGGGGTGGTGTGGGGGGGTGGGGGGGGGTGGGGGTGGGGGGGGGGGTGGGGTGTGGGGGGGGGGGGGGGGTGGGTTGGGGGTGGGGGTGGGGGGGGGTGTGGGGGGGGGGGGGGGGGGGGGGGTGGTGGGGGGGTGGGGGGGTGGGTGGGGTGGGGGGGGTGTGGGGGTGGGGGGGGGGGGGGGGTGGTGGTGGGTGGGGGGGGTGTGGGGGGGGTGGGGGGGGGGGGGGGTGGGGGGGGGGTGGGTGGGGTGGGGTGGGGGGGTGGGGTGGGGTGGGTGGGGGGGGGGGGTGGGTGGGGGTGGGTGGGGGGTGGGGGGGGGGGGGGGGTGGGGGGGGGGGGTGGGTGGGGGTGGAGGGGGGGGGGGGGTGGGTGGGTGGGGGGGGGGGGGTGGGGTGGGGGTGGGGGTGGTGGGGGGGGGGGGGGTGTGGGGGGGGTGGGTGGGTGGGTGTGGGGTTTATTTTTTTATTAATTTTTATTTTATTATTATTTATATTTTTTTTTTTATTTAATTTTATTAATTTATTATAATTTTTATTTTTTTTTAATTTTTAATATTTTATTATTTTTATTTTATTATATATTTTTTTTATTAATTTTTTTAATTATTTTTTATATTATAATTTTAATATTAATTTTTTTTTTATTTAATTTTTATTTAATATTTTTTTATTATATAATTTAATTTTTTTATATTTTTTAATATTTATTTTTTTTATTTTTTTTTTTAATTTTTATATATTTTTTTTATTTATTTTTTAATTTAATTTATTTATTTTATATTTATTATTTATTATTTTTATTTAATTATTTATTTTATATTTTATTTATTTTTTTAATTATTTTTATTTTATTTTTTTATTTTTAAATTTATTTTTTTATATTTATTTTATATTTTATTATTTTATTTTAATTAATTTTTTTTTATTTTTATTTTAATTATTTTTTTATTTTTTAATTTTATTATATTTTTATTTATTTTATATTTTATTTTATTTTATTTTTTTATTTATTTTTTTTTTTTTTCTTATTATATTATTTTTTTTTTTAAATTTTATATTTTAATAATTTTTATTTTATTTTATTTTTATATTATATTTTTTTTATTTTTATTATTAATTTTTTTTTTTTTATAATTATTTTTTTTATTATTTTATATTTTTATTTTATTTTTTTAATTTTTTTATTTTTATTTATTTTTTTATTTTTATATTATTAATTTTTATTATTTATTTTTTATATTATTTTTATATTATTTATATTTTTATTTTTTTTTTATATTTATATTTTATTATTTTTATTTTATATTATATTATTTTTTTTTTTTATTATATTATTTATTTATTATTTTAATATTTTTTTATTTTTTTTATTTATTTTATATTTTTTTTTTATTATTTATTTTTTATTTATTTAATTTATTTTTATTTATATATAATTTTTTTAATTTATATTTATAATTTTTTTTTTATATTTTTATTTTTATATATTTTTTATTAATTAATTTATTTTTATATTTATTTTTTTAATTTTTTTTTTTTAATTATAATTTTTATTATTTTTTTATTTTATTAATTTTTTATTTATTATATTTATATTTTATTTTTTAATTTATATTTTTTTTATTATATTATTTATTTTTTTATATTTATTTTTTATTTTATTTTAATTTTTTATTTATATTTTTTTTTATTTATTTTATTTTTTTTTATATTTTTTTTTTTATTTTTTTTATTTTTTTTTTTTATTTTATTATTTTTTATTTTTTTATATTTTATTTTATTTATTTTATAATATTTTATATTTTTTTTTTTATTTTTAATTTTTTATTTTTATTTTTTAATTTTTTTATTATTTTTAATTTTTTAAATTTTATTTTTTTTTTTATTTTATATAATTTTTTATTTTTTTTTTATTAATTTATTATTATATTAATTTTTTTATTTTTTTTAATATTATTTTTTATTTTATTTATTTTTTTTATTTTTATATTTATTTTTTTTTTTTTTATTATAATAATTTATTTTTTATTTTTATATTTATTAATTATTTTTTATTTTTAATTTTTTTTATTTATATTATTTATTAATTATTTTTTTAAAATTTTTTTTATTATTTTTATTATTATTAAATATTTTTATAATTTAAATTTTTTTTTATTATTTTTTTTTTTATATTTTATTTTTTTTATTTTTTTTATATATTATATATTATTTTTTTTATTTTATTATTATTTTTAAAATTATTTTTTTTTTATTTTTTATTTAATTTTTTATAATTTATTATTTTATATATTATTTTTATTTATATTTATTTTTTATTTTTTTTTTTTTATATTATATTTTTTTTTTTTTTATTATTATATTTATTTATTATTATTTATTTATAATTTTATTTTATATTATTTTATTTATTATTTTTTTTTATTATTTTTTTTATTTTTTATATTATTTTTTTTATTTTATATATTTTTTTATTTTTATTATTTTTTATTATTTATATTAATTTTTTATTTTTTATTATTATTTTATATTAATTAATTTTTTATAATTTTTTTATTATTTATATTTTTATTTTTATTAATTTTATTTTTTTATATTAATTTTTTTTATTTTATATATTTATTTTTTTTTTATTTTTATTATTTTTTTTTTTATTTTTATTTTTTATTTATTAATATATTATTTTATATTTATTTATTATTAATTTTATTATTTATAATTATTTTTAATTTTTTATATTTTATTTTTTATTTTTTTTTTTTATTTTTTATTTTTATTTTTATTTATTATTATTATTTTTTATATTTTTATTTTTATTAATTTTTAATTTTTTATTTATTAATTTAATATTTTATTATTTTTTTTATATTATTTAATTTATATTATTATTTATTTTATTTTTTATTTTATTTTTTTTATTATATTATATATTTTTTTATTTTTTATTTTTTTTTTTTATAATTTTTTAATTATTTTTATTTATTTATTTTTTTTATTATATTTTTTTATTAATTATTATTTTTTTTATTATTTATTTTATAATTTTATTAATTTTTTATATATTTATTTATTATTTATTATATTTTTATTAATTTATATTATTTATTATTTTTATTATTTTATATTTTTTATTTTTAATTTAATATATATTTATTTATTATTTATTTTTATTATTTATTCTATTTTATTTATATCATATTTTTTATTTATTTATTATATTTTTTTATAATTATTTTTTTTTTAATTATTTTTATTTATTTTTATTTTTTTTATAAATTATTTTATATTATTTATTTTTTTTATTTTATAATATTTTATTTTTATATTTATTTTTTTATTTTATTATTTATTTTTTTTATATTTATTATATTTTAAATTTATTATTATTTAATTTTTATTTAATTTTTTTTTATTTATTTTTATTAATTATTAATATTTTTATTATTTTAATTTTATATTTTATTAAATTTTTATTTACTTATTTTATATTTTATTATTATTTTTTTTTATAATTTTTTATTTATTTTTTTTTTTTAATATTTTTTTATTTATTTTATATTTTATTTTTTTTTTTTTTTTTTATTATTTTTTTTTTTTTTAAATTTTTTTTTTTTTTATTTTTATTTTTTTTTTATTTTTTTATTTTTTATTTTTTATTTTATTATTTTATTTAATTAATAATATTTTATTTTAATTTATTTTTATTATTTATTTAATTAATTTTTAATTTTATTATATTTATTTTAATTTATATTATTTTATATTTATTTATATTTTTTATATTTTTTTTATTATTTTTATTTTTATTATTATTTATAATTTATTTTTTTATTTTTTTATTTTAATTTTTAATTTTTTTTTTTAATATTTATTTTTTTTTTATTTATTTTTTTAATATTTTTTTTATTTTTATTATTTTTATTTTTTTTTAATTTAATTATTTTATTTATTTTTATTTTTTTATTTTATTTTTTAATTTTTATTTTTTATTTATTTTTTAATTTATTTTTTATTTTAAATTTTATTATAATTTTATTATTATATATTTTATTTTAATTATTTTATTATTATTTTTTTTATTATTATTTTTTATATTTTTATTATTTATTATTTAAAATTTTTTATATTTTATTTTATTTTTTTATTATTTTTTTATTTATTATAAATAATATTTTAATTTTTTTTTATTTTTTTATTTTTTATTTTTATAATTATTAATTATTTTTTATTTTTTTATTTATTTTTTTTTTAATATTATATTTTAATATTATTAATTATTATATTTTAAATGCATCGATCTTGAATCACGTTGGGTTGTAGTATTTTCCTGTTCATAGCCTTCAGTATTTTTTACACTAACAGTCATATTCAAATCTGTTTCTGCTACGCACTTTTTTCTCAGAGTCATGGCACACTGTCAGTAACTGTGTATTGGCGCCACACAGTTTCATGTTGATTTGCCATTCATTGTTTTGAGTGTCATACAAAGACTGGGAAACAGAAGCAGGCAAACGATGATCATTGTCAGCTACATGTTTATCAGTATAAACAATGTTTTCACTGTCAGCATCAGCACCATAGAACAAACTGGGCAGAGTTGGCAAAAATAAAGCAGATAGAGATGAAAAGGCTGCCTTGCCTAGCCTTGGCTTCTTCTGTGTTTCACAGTGTTATCCTGTTTACCTGGAGGGGGCATTTTCTGCGATACACAGCATGGACGCTGTGGTAGTAACGTGACAGGGAATAATCGGTTATAGTATTGAACCTCAGGACGACGACAATGTGCTTTCCTTTGCCTTCAGTTTTGAACGGGGATAGCGTCATGTTGTGCAGTGCTGAGTTCAGCATACTTTCTAAAGTTGCCGGGAGACTCCTAACAGGCATACGAACAGACTTGTGTAGGAAACAACTGAATATTTCAACTAGCTGCTGCTTAGGGAGGAACAAAGGGAACTTCAAAAGGCATAAATTTCTCAATGTAGAGTAGGTGTCTATTAGCAGTGGGGTAAGACATCCGTCTGAAAAGGCACGCCTTCAGACGCCCACCCATCCAAAAGCTGCGGGTTCGAATCCCGGCCGAGCAAAGAAAAAAATGTGAAGAATGAAAAACAAATGTGAAGAACAGTTAATTAGTTAGTTAGTTAAGTAGTAAGTAAGGTAGTTGGTCAGTCGGTTAGTTAAGTAGGTAGTTAGCTATTTAATTAGTTATTTAGTTAATGAGAATAAGTTTTATCTCTTTTTTTTTTTTTTGGCTTCTACCAGACTATAAGTAGTAAAGAGCCTCTTTCTATCTGTCTCTACCTTTGTAATTGTCTTTTAAGAAAAATGTCAAAAAAATGTGTATATCCATACATCTATAATAAAATAAAATAAATGAATAGAGTACAAAACCAAAGAAGAGATGGAAATAGGAAGACAAAGAATGAAATGTGCCATGAAGACGTTATGAGAAGATGATTATAAATTCAGAATAATAGAACTAACTAACTAACTAACTAAGTAATTAATCTTTTTTTTTTTCACTTACCCAACGTGCAGACTTCAGGGATTTGTTTTCCATTTTGTTTATCTCTTTTGCTTTTTGGGTTCTTTTCCTTCCCTCCTTCCTTCCTTTCATTCTTCCCTCATTCCTTCCTTCCTTCCTTCCTTCCTTTCTTTCTTTTTCGTTTTTTCATTATTTGCTCTAGTGGTATAATTGCGACAACGTCTATGTTATCCTCAATGAAGTTTTGATAATTCACCAAAATCTTCATCATATATGAAATTTCCTTCTTTTGGCTCATTTTTTTATTTACTTATACTTATTTACTTATTTATCTTTTTCTTTATATATTTCTTTATCATTTCTTTATTTATTAAGGCATTTATTTATGTGTGTAGGTATTAATTTGCATACGTATTCAATTTGTCACTTTTCAGACAGACAGAGAGAGAGAGAGAGAGAGAGAGAGAGAATACGAATGCCAATACTTTAATGTGGTTTAGGCTATTAAGGCCCATTCACAAAAAACGGACTGTGGACGAATGGGATGGGGGAACAGGGTTGGGATGAGGGCTGGGGGAAATGCAGTGAGCAGGGAGGCAGATATACGATACTTATGTGGAAACAACGTTGTACAATTGGCCTTTACAAACATTCATCGTGACATGGATCCCACATCGTAGTATTAAACATATTTGTAACTAATCCCTGGACTGTCAATCACACATAGTAATAGTCCACTTCCAACTTTACAACACAACAGTCACGATGGGTCCTAGTGAGGATTTCCTTTCACAACATCTTTGCTCCAGCTAGAAGTGATGTGTTGAAATTGGCCACAACAAACACGGAGGAGATTGACCAAGGTGTTCCCTCTTTCCTCAATAGTTGCCATTATTTGTGTGTGAATGTTTTGTTGACAAGATTCTGTGTGCTGCTGCACATCAGCTTCTGTAGTGAGCTAGGCGCTGTCTGTGCCACATGTGCTTGATGTTCTAACATTAGATTTCTGCTCTGTGTTGGGTAAATGCATCGATCTTGAATCACGTTGGGTTGTAGTATTTTCCTGTTCATAGCCTTCAGTATTTTTTACACTAACAGTCATATTCAAATCTGTTTCTGCTACGCACTTTTTTCTCAGAGTCATGGCACACTGTCAGTAACTGTGTATTGGCGCCACACAGTTTCATGTTGATTTGCCATTCATTGTTTTGAGTGTCATACAAAGACTGGGAAACAGAAGCAGGCAAACGATGATCATTGTCAGCTACATGTTTATCAGTATAAACAATGTTTTCACTGTCAGCATCAGCACCATAGAACAAACTGGGCAGAGTTGGCAAAAATAAAGCAGATAGAGATGAAAAGGCTGCCTTGCCTACCCTTGGCTTCTTCTGTGTTTCACAGTGTTATCCTGTTTACCTGGAGGGGGCATTTTCTGCGATACACAGCATGGACGCTGTGGTAGTAACGTGACAGGGAATAATCGGTTATAGTATTGAACCTCAGGACGACGACAATGTGCTTTCCTTTGCCTTCAGTTTTGAATGGGGATAGCGTCATGTTCTGTAGTGCTGAGTTCAGCATACTTTCTAAAGTTGCCGGGAGACTCCTAACAGGCATACGAACAGACTTGTGTAGGAAACAACTGAATATTTCAACTAGCTGCTGCTTAGGGAGGAACAAAAGGGAACTTCAAAAGGCATAAATTTCTCAATGTAGAGTAGGTGTCTATTAGCAGTGGGAGTAAGACATCCGTCTGAAAAGGCACGCCTTCAGACGCCCACCCATCCAAAAGCTGCGGGTTCGAATCCCGGCCGAGCAAAGAAAAAAATGTGAAGAATGAAAAACAAATGTGAAGAACAGTTAATTAGTTAGTTAGTTAAGTAGTAAGTAAGGTAGTTAGTCAGTCGGTTAGTTAAGTAGGTAGTTAGCTATTTAATTAGTTAGTTAGTTAATGAGAATATGTTTTATCTCTTTTTTCTTTTTTTTTTGGCTTCTGCCAGACTATAAGTAGTAAAGAGCCTCTTTCTATCTGTCTCTACCTTTGTAATTGTCTGTTAAGAAAAATGTCCAAAAAATTGTGTATATACATATATAATAAAATAACATAAAATAAAATAAATGAATAGAGTACAAAAACCAAAGAAGTGATGGAAATAGGAAGACAAAGAATGATATGTCCCATGAAAACGTTATGGGAAGATGATTATAAATTCAGAATAATAGAACTAACTAACTAATTAATCAATTCTTTTTTCACTTACCCACCGTGCAGACTTCAGGGATTTGTTTTCCATTTTGTTTATCTCTTTTGCTTTTTTGGTTCTTTTCCTTCCCTCCTTCCTTCCTTTCATTCTTCCTTCCTTCATTTCTTTCTTTTTCCGTTTTTTCATTATTTCCTCTAGTAGTATAATTGTGACAACGTCTATGTTATCCTCAATGAAGTTTTGATAATTCACCAAAATCTTCATCATATATGAAATATTCCTTCTTTTTTCTCATTTTTTATTTACTTATATACTTATTTACTTATTTATCTTTTTATTTATATATTTATTTATCATTTCTTTATTTATTAAGGCATTTACTTATGTATGTAGGTATTAATTTGCATACGTATTCAATTTGTCACTTTTCAGACAGACAGACAGACAGAGAGACAGAGACAGAGAGAGAGAGAGAGAGGGAGAGACAGAGAGAGAGAGAGAGAGAGAGAGAGAGAGTGAGAGAGAGAGAGAATACGAATGCCAATACTTTAATGTGGTTTAGGCTATTAAGGCCCATTCACAAAAAACGGACTGTGGACGAATGGGATGGGGGAACAGGGTAGGGATGAGGGCTGGGGGAAATGCAGTGAGCAGGGAGGCAGATATACGATACTTATGTGGAAACAACGTTGTACAATTGGCCTTTACAAACATTCATCGTGACATGGATCCCACATCGTAGTATTAAACATATTTGTAACTAATCCCTGGACTGTCAATCACACATAGTAATAGTCCACTTCACAACTTTACAACACAACAGTCACGATGGGTCCTAGTGAGGATTTCCTTTCACAACATCTTTGCTCCAGCTAGAAGTGATGTGTTGAAATTGGCCACAACAAACACGGAGGAGATTGACCAAGGTGTTCCCTCTTTCCTCAATAGTTGCCATTATTTGTGTGTGAATGTTTTGTTGACAAGATTCTGTGTGCTGCTGCACATCAGCTTCTGTAGTGAGCTAGGCGCTGTCTGTGCCACATGTGCTTGATGTTCTAACATTAGATTTCTGCTCTGTGTTGGATAAATGCATCGATTTTGAATCACGTTGGGTTGTAGTATTTTCCTGTTCATAGCCTTCAGTATTTCTTACACTAACAGTCATATGCAAATCTGTTTCTGCTACGCACTTTTTTCTCAGAGTCATGGCACACTATCAGTAACTGTGTATTGGCACCACACAGTTTCATGTTGATTTGCCATTCATTGTTTTGAGTGTCATACAAAGACTGGGAAACAGAAGCAGGCAAACGATGATCATTGTCAGCTACATGTTTATCAGTATAAACAATGTTTTCACTGTCAGCATCAGCACCATAGAACAAACTGGGCAGAGTTGGCAAAAATAAAGCAGATAGAGATGAAAAGGCTGCCTTGCCTACCCTTGGCTTCTTCTGTGTTTCACAGTGTTATCCTGTTTGCCTGGAGGGGGCATTTTCTGCGATACACAGCATGGACGCTGTGGTAGTAACGTGACAGGGAATAATCGGTTATAGTATTGAACCTCAGGACGACGACAATGTGCTTTCCTTTGCCTTCAGTTTTGAACGGGGATAGCGTCATGTTCTGCAGTGCTGAGTTCAGCATACTTTCTAAAGTTGCCGGGAGACTCCTAACAGGCATGCGAACAGACTTGTGTAGGAAACAACTGAATATTTCAACTAGCTGCTGCTTAGGGAGGAACAAAAGGGAACTTCAAAAGGCATAAATTTCTCAATGTAGAGTAGGTGTCTATTAGCAGTGGGGTAAGACATCCGTCTGAAAAGGCACGCCTTCAGACGCCCACCCATCCAAAAGCTGCGGGTTCGAATCCCGGCCGAGCAAAGAAAAAAATGTGAAGAATGAAAAACAAATGTGAAGAACAGTTAATTAGTTAGTTAGTTAAGTAGTAAGTAAGGTAGTTAGTCAGTCGGTTAGTTAAGTAGGTAGTTAGCTATTTAATTAGTTATTTAGTTAATGAGAATAAGTTTTATCTCTTTTTTTTTTTTTTGGCTTCTACCAGACTATAAGTAGTAAAGAGCCTCTTTCTATCTGTCTCTACCTTTGTAATTGTCTTTTAAGAAAAATGTCAAAAAAATGTGTATATCCATACATCTATAATAAAATAAAATAAATGAATAGAGTACAAAACCAAAGAAGAGATGGAAATAGGAAGACAAAGAATGAAATGTGCCATGAAGACGTTATGAGAAGATGATTATAAATTCAGAATAATAGAACTAACTAACTAACTAATTAAGTAATTAATCAATTTTTTTTTTCACTTACCCAACGTGCAGACTTCAGGGATTTGTTTTCCATTTTGTTTATCTCTTTTGCTTTTTGGGTTCTTTTCCTTCCCTCCTTCCTTCCTTTCATTCTTCCCTCATTCCTTCCTTCCTTCCTTCCTTCCTTTCTTTCTTTTTCCGTTTTTTCATTATTTGCTCTAGTGGTATAATTGCGACAACGTCTATGTTATCCTCAATGAAGTTTTGATAATTCACCAAAATCTTCATCATATATGAAATATTCCTTCTTTTGGCTCATTTTTTTATTTACTTATACTTATTTACTTATTTATCTTTTTCTTTATATATTTCTTTATCATTTCTTTATTTATTAAGGCATTTATTTATGTGTGTAGGTATTAATTTGCATACGTATTCAATTTGTCACTTTTCAGACAGACAGAGAGAGAGAGAGAGAGAGAGAGAGAGAGAATACGAATGCCAATACTTTAATGTGGTTTAGGCTATTAAGGCCCATTCACAAAAAACGGACTGTGGACGAATGGGATGGGGGAACAGGGTTGGGATGAGGGCTGGGGGAAATGCAGTGAGCAGGGAGGCAGATATACGATACTTATGTGGAAACAACGTTGTACAATTGGCCTTTACAAACATTCATCGTGACATGGATCCCACATCGTAGTATTAAACATATTTGTAACTAATCCCTGGACTGTCAATCACACATAGTAATAGTCCACTTCACAACTTTACAACACAACAGTCACGATGGGTCCTAGTGAGGATTTCCTTTCACAACATCTTTGCTCCAGCTAGAAGTGATGTGTTGAAATTGCCCACAACAAACACGGAGGAGATTGACCAAGGTGTTCCCTCTTTCCTCAATAGTTGCCATTATTTGTGTGTGAATGTTTTGTTGACAAGATTCTGTGTGCTGCTGCACATCAGCTTCTGTAGTGAGCTAGGCGCTGTCTGTGCCACATGTGCTTGATGTTCTAACATTAGATTTCTGCTCTGTGTTGGGTAAATGCATCGATCTTGAATCACGTTGGGTTGTAGTATTTTCCTGTTCATAGCCTTCAGTATTTTTTACACTAACAGTCATATTCAAATCTGTTTCTGCTACGCACTTTTTTCTCAGAGTCATGGCACACTGTCAGTAACTGTGTATTGGCGCCACACAGTTTCATGTTGATTTGCCATTCATTGTTTTGAGTGTCATACAAAGACTGGGAAACAGAAGCAGGCAAACGATGATCATTGTCAGCTACATGTTTATCAGTATAAACAATGTTTTCACTGTCAGCATCAGCACCATAGAACAAACTGGGCAGAGTTGGCAAAAATAAAGCAGATAGAGATGAAAAGGCTGCCTTGCCTACCCTTGGCTTCTTCTGTGTTTCACAGTGTTATCCTGTTTACCTGGAGGGGGCATTTTCTGCGATACACAGCATGGACGCTGTGGTAGTAACGTGACAGGGAATAATCGGTTATAGTATTGAACCTCAGGACGACGACAATGTGCTTTCCTTTGCCTTCAGTTTTGAACGGGGATAGCGTCATGTTCTGCAGTGCTGAGTTCAGCATACTTTCTAAAGTTGCCGGGAGACTCCTAACAGGCATACGAACAGACTTGTGTAGGAAACAACTGAATATTTCAACTAGCTGCTGCTTAGGGAGGAACAAAAGGGAACTTCAAAAGGCATAAATTTCTCAATGTAGAGTAGGTGTCTATTAGCAGTGGGGTAAGACATCCGTCTGAAAAGGCACGCCTTCAGACGCCCACCCATCCAAAAGCTGCGGGTTCGAATCCCGGCCGAGCAAAGAAAAAAATGTGAAGAATGAAAAACAAATGTGAAGAACAGTTAATTAGTTAGTTAGTTAAGTAGTAAGTAAGGTAGTTGGTCAGTCGGTTAGTTAAGTAGGTAGTTAGCTATTTAATTAGTTATTTAGTTAATGAGAATAAGTTTTATCTCTTTTTTTTTTTTTGGCTTCTACCAGACTATAAGTAGTAAAGAGCCTCTTTCTATCTGTCTCTACCTTTGTAATTGTCTTTTAAGAAAAATGTCAAAAAAATGTGTATATCCATACATCTATAATAAAATAAAATAAATGAATAGAGTACAAAACCAAAGAAGAGATGGAAATAGGAAGACAAAGAATGAAATGTGCCATGAAGACGTTATGAGAAGATGATTATAAATTCAGAATAATAGAACTAACTAACTAACTAACTAAGTAATTAATCTTTTTTTTTTTCACTTACCCAACGTGCAGACTTCAGGGATTTGTTTTCCATTTTGTTTATCTCTTTTGCTTTTTGGGTTCTTTTCCTTCCCTCCTTCCTTCCTTTCATTCTTCCCTCATTCCTTCCTTCCTTCCTTCCTTCCTTTCTTTCTTTTTCCGTTTTTTCATTATTTGCTCTAGTGGTATAATTGCGACAACGTCTATGTTATCCTCAATGAAGTTTTGATAATTCACCAAAATCTTCATCATATATGAAATATTCCTTCTTTTGGCTCATTTTTTTATTTACTTATACTTATTTACTTATTTATCTTTTTCTTTATATATTTCTTTATCATTTCTTTATTTATTAAGGCATTTATTTATGTGTGTAGGTATTAATTTGCATACGTATTCAATTTGTCACTTTTCAGACAGACAGAGAGAGAGAGAGAGAATACGAATGCCAATACTTTAATGTGGTTTAGGCTATTAAGGCCCATTCACAAAAAACGGACTGTGGACGAATGGGATGGGGGAACAGGGTTGGGATGAGGGCTGGGGGAAATGCAGTGAGCAGGGAGGCAGATATACGATACTTATGTGGAAACAACGTTGTACAATTGGCCTTTACAAACATTCATCGTGACATGGATCCCACATCGTAGTATTAAACATATTTGTAACTAATCCCTGGACTGTCAATCACACATAGTAATAGTCCACTTCACAACTTTACAACACAACAGTCACGATGGGTCCTAGTGAGGATTTCCTTTCACAACATCTTTGCTCCAGCTAGAAGTGATGTGTTGAAATTGGCCACAACAAACACGGAGGAGATTGACCAAGGTGTTCCCTCTTTCCTCAATAGTTGCCATTATTTGTGTGTGAATGTTTTGTTGACAAGATTCTGTGTGCTGCTGCACATCAGCTTCTGTAGTGAGCTAGGCGCTGTCTGTGCCACATGTGCTTGATGTTCTAACATTAGATTTCTGCTCTGTGTTGGGTAAATGCATCGATCTTGAATCACGTTGGGTTGTAGTATTTTCCTGTTCATAGCCTTCAGTATTTTTTACACTAACAGTCATATTCAAATCTGTTTCTGCTACGCACTTTTTTCTCAGAGTCATGGCACACTGTCAGTAACTGTGTATTGGCGCCACACAGTTTCATGTTGATTTGCCATTCATTGTTTTGAGTGTCATACAAAGACTGGGAAACAGAAGCAGGCAAACGATGATCATTGTCAGCTACATGTTTATCAGTATAAACAATGTTTTCACTGTCAGCATCAGCACCATAGAACAAACTGGGCAGAGTTGGCAAAAATAAAGCAGATAGAGATGAAAAGGCTGCCTTGCCTACCCTTGGCTTCTTCTGTGTTTCACAGTGTTATCCTGTTTACCTGGAGGGGGCATTTTCTGCGATACACAGCATGGACGCTGTGGTAGTAACGTGACAGGGAATAATCGGTTATAGTATTGAACCTCAGGACGACGACAATGTGCTTTCCTTTGCCTTCAGTTTTGAACGGGGATAGCGTCATGTTCTGCAGTGCTGAGTTCAGCATACTTTCTAAAGTTGCCGGGAGACTCCTAACAGGCATACGAACAGACTTGTGTAGGAAACAACTGAATATTTCAACTAGCTGCTGCTTAGGGAGGAACAAAAGGGAACTTCAAAAGGCATAAATTTCTCAATGTAGAGTAGGTGTCTATTAGCAGTGGGGTAAGACATCCGTCTGAAAAGGCACGCCTTCAGACGCCCACCCATCCAAAAGCTGCGGGTTCGAATCCCGGCCGAGCAAAGAAAAAAATGTGAAGAATGAAAAACAAATGTGAAGAACAGTTAATTAGTTAGTTAGTTTGTTAAGTAGTAAGTAAGGTATTTAGTCAGTCAGTTAGTTAAGTAGGTAGTTAGCTATTTAACTAGTTAGTTAAAGAGAATAAGTTTTATCTCTTTTTTCTTTTTTTTTTTGCTTCTACCAGACTACAAGTAGTAAAGAGTCTCTTTCTATCTGTCTCTACCTTTGTAATTGTCTTTTAAGAAAAATGTCCACAAAAAAAAATGTGTATATACATACATATATAATAAAATAAAATAAAATAAAATAAATGAATAGAGTACAAAAACCAAACAAATGGAAATAGGAAGACAAAGAAAGAAATGTGCCATGAAGACGTTATGAGAAGATGATTATAAATTCAGAATAAAAGAACTAAATAACTAACTAATTAAGTAATTAATCAATTCTTTTTTCACTTACCCACCACGCAGACTTCAGGGATTTGTTTTCCATTTTGTTTATCTCTTTTGCTTTTTTGGTTCCTTTCCTTCCCTCCTTCCTTCCTTTCATTCTTCCTTCCTTCATTCATTCCTTCCTTCCTTCCTTCCTTTCTTTCTTTCTTCTTCCGTTTTTTCATTATTTGCTCTAGTGGTATAATTGCGACAACGACTATGTTATCCTCAATGAAGTTTTGATAATTCACCAAAATCTTCATCATATATGAAATATTCCTTCTTTTTGCTCATTTTTTTAAAAATTTACTTATATACTTATTTACTTATTTATCTTTTTCTTTATATATTTCTTTATCATTTCTTTATTTATTAAGGCATTTATTTATGTATGTAGGTATTAATTTGCATACGTATTCAATTTGTCACTTTTCAGACAGACAGACAGACAGACAGACAGACAGAGAGAGAGAGAGAGAGAGAGAGAGAGAGAGAGGAGAGAGAGAGAGAGAGAGAGAGAGTGAGAGAATACGAATGCCAATACTTTAATGTGGTTTAGGCTATTAAGGCCCATTCACAAAAAACGGACTGTGGACGAATGGGATGGGGGAACAGGGTAGGGATGAGGGCTGGGGGAAATGCAGTGAGCAGGGAGGCAGATATACGATACTTATGTGGAAACAACGTTGTACAATTGGCCTTTACAAACATTCATCGTGACATGGATCCCACATCGTAGTATTAAACATATTTGTAACTAATCCCTGGACTGTCAATTACACATAGTAATAGTCCACTTCACAACTTTACAACACAACAGTCACGATGGGTCCTAGTGAGGATTTCCTTTCACAACATCTTTGCTCCAGCTAGAAGTGATGTGTTGAAATTGGCCACAACCAACACGGAGGAGATTGACCAAGGTGTTCCCTCTTTCCTCAATAGTTGCCATTATTTGTGTGTGAATGTTTTGTTGACAAGATTCTGTGTGCTGCTGCACATCAGCTTCTGTAGTGAGCTAGGCGCTGTCTGTGCCACATGTGCTTGATGTTCTAACATTAGATTTGTGCTCTGTGTTGGGTAAATGCATCGATTTTGAATCACGTTGGGTTGTAGTATTTTCCTCTTCATAGCCTTCAGTATTTCTTACACTAACAGTCATATGCAAATCTGTTTCTGCTACGCACTTTTTTTCTCAGAGTCATGGCACACTATCAGTAACTGTACATTGGCGCCACACAGTTTCATGTTGATTTGCCATTCATTGTTTTGAGTGTCATACAAAGACTGGGAAACAGAAGCAGGCAAACGATGATCATTGTCAGCTACATGTTTATCAGTATAAACAATGTTTTCACTGTCAGCATCAGCACCATAGAACAAACTGGGCAGAGTTGGCAAAAATAAAGCAGATAGAGATGAAAAGGCTGCCTTGCCTAGCCTTGGCTTCTTCTGTGTTTCACAGTGTTATCCTGTTTACCTGGAGGGGGCATTTTCTGCGATACACAGCATGGACGCTGTGGTAGTAACGTGACAGGGAATAATCGGTTATAGTATTGAACCTCAGGACGACGACAATGTGCTTTCCTTTGCCTTCAGTTTTGAACGGGGATAGCGTCATGTTGTGCAGTGCTGAGTTCAGCATACTTTCTAAAGTTGCCGGGAGACTCCTAACAGGCATACGAACAGACTTGTGTAGGAAACAACTGAATATTTCAACTAGCTGCTGCTTAGGGAGGAACAAAAGGGAACTTCAAAAGGCATAAATTTCTCAATGTAGAGTAGGTGTCTATTAGCAGTGGGAGTAAGACATCCGTCTGAAAAGGCACGCCTTCAGACGCCCACCCATCCAAAAGCTGCGGGTCGAATCCCGGCCGAGCAAAGAGAAAAAAATGTGAAGAATGAAAAACAAATGTGAAGAACAGTTAATTAGTTAGTTAGTTAAGTAGTAAGTAAGGTATTTAGTCAGTCAGTTAGTTAAGTAGGTAGTTAGCTATTTAACTAATTAGTTAGTTAATGAGAATAAGTTTTATCTCTTTTTTCTTTTTTTTTGGCTTCTACCAGACTACAAGTAGTAAAGAGTCTCTTTCTATCTGTCTCTACCTTTGTAATTGTCTTTTAAGAAAAATGTCCACACAAAAAAATGTGTATATACATACATATATAATAAAATAAAATAAAATAAAATAAATGAATAGAGTACAAAAACCAAACAAATGGAAATAGGAAGACAAAGAAAGAAATGTGCCATGAAGACGTTATGAGAAGATGATTATAAATTCAGAATAAAAGAACTAAATAACTAACTAATTAAGTAATTAATCAATTCTTTTTTCACTTACCCACCGCGCAGACTTCAGGGATTTGTTTTCCATTTTGTTTATCTCTTTTGCTTTTTTGGTTCTTTTCCTTCCCTCCTTCCTTCCTTTCATTCTTCCTTCCTTCATTCCTTCCTTCCTTCCTTCCTTTCTTTCTTTCTTTTCTCTTCCGTTTTTTCATTATTTGCTCTAGTGGTATAATTGCGACAACGACTATGTTATCCTCAATGAAGTTTTGATAATTCACCAAAATCTTCATCATATATGAAATATTCCTTCTTTTTTCTCATTTTTTTTAAAATTTACTTATATACTTATTTACTTATTTATCTTTTTCTTTATATATTTCTTTATCATTTCTTTATTTATTAAGGCATTTATTTATGTATGTAGGTATTAATTTGCATACGTATTCAATTTCTCACTTTTCAGACAGACAGACAGACAGACAGACACAGAGAGAGAAGAGAGAGAGAGAGAGAGAGAGAGAGAGAGAGAGAGAGAGAGAGAGAGTGAGAGAGAGAGAGAATACGAATGCCAATACTTTAATGTGGTTTAGGCTATTAAGGCCCATTCACAAAAAACGGACTGTGGACGAATGGGATGGGGGAACAGGGTAGGGATGAGGGCTGGGGGAAATGCAGTGAGCAGGGAGGCAGATATACGATACTTATGTGGAAACAACGTTGTACAATTGGCCTTTACAAACATTCATCGTGACATGGATCCCACATCGTGGTATTAAACATATTTGTAACTAATCCCTGGACTGTCAATCACACATAGTAATAGTCCACTTCACAACTTTACAACACAACAGTCACGATGGGTCCTAGTGAGGATTTCCTTTCACAACATCTTTGCTCCAGCTAGAAGTGATGTGTTGAAATTGGCCACAACAAACACGGAAGAGATTGACCAAGGTGTTCCCTCTTTCCTCAATAGTTGCCATTATTTGTGTGTGAATGTTTTGTTGACAAGATTCTGTGTGCTGCTGCACATCAGCTTCTGTAGTGAGCTAGGCGCTGTCTGTGCCACATGTGCTTGATGTTCTAACATTAGATTTCTGCTCTGTGTTGGGTAAATGCATCGATTTTGAATCACGTTGGGTTGTAGTATTTTCCTGTTTATAGCCTTCAGTTTTTTTACACTAACAGTCATATGCAAATCTGTTTCTGCTACGCACTTTTTTCTCAGAGTCATGGCACACTATCAGTAACTGTACATTGGCGCCACACAGTTTCATGTTGATTTGCCATTCATTGTTTTGAGTGTCATACAAAGACTGGGAAACAGAAGCAGGCAAACGATGATCATTGTCAGCTACATGTTTATCAGTATAAACAATGTTTTCACTGTCAGCATCAGCACCATAGAACAAACTGGGCAGAGTTGGCAAAAATAAAGCAGATAGAGATGAAAAGGCTGCCTTGCCTACCCTTGGCTTCTTCTGTGTTTCACAGTGTTATCCTGTTTACCTGGAGGGGGCATTTTCTGCGATACACAGCATGGACGCTGTGGTAGTAACGTGACAGGGAATAATCGGTTATAGTATTGAACCTCAGGACGACGACAATGTGCTTTCCTTTGCCTTCAGTTTTGAACGGGGATAGCGTCATGTTGTGCAGTGCTGAGTTCAGCATACTTTCTAAAGTTGCCGGGAGACTCCTAACAGGCATACGAACAGACTTGTGTAGGAAACAACTGAATATTTCAACTAGCTGCTGCTTAGGGAGGAACAAAAGGGAACTTCAAAAGGCATAAATTTCTCAATGTAGAGTAGGTGTCTATTAGCAGTGGGAGTAAGACATCCGTCTGAAAAGGCACGCCTTCAGACGCCCACCCATCCAAAAGCTGCGGGTCGAATCCCGGCCGAGCAAAGAAAAAAATGTGTAGAATGAAAAACAAATGTGAAGAACAGTTAATTAGTTAGTTAGTTAAGTAGTAAGTAAGGTATTTAGTCAGTCAGTTAGTTAAGTAGGTAGTTAGCTATTTAACTAATTAGTTAGTTAATGAGAATAAGTTTTATCTCTTTTTTCTTTTTTTTGGCTTCTACCAGACTACAAGTAGTAAAGAGTCTCTTTCTATCTGTCTCTACCTTTGTAATTGTCTTTTAAGAAAAATGTCCACACAAAAAAATGTGTATATACATACATATATAATAAAATAAAATAAAATAAATGAATAGAGTACAAAAACCAAACAAATGGAAATAGGAAGACAAAGAAAGAAATGTGCCATGAAGACGTTATGAGAAGATGATTATAAATTCAGAATAAAAGAACTAAATAACTAAACTAATTAAGTAATTAATCAATTCTTTTTTCACTTACCCACCGCGCAGACTTCAGGGATTTGTTTTCCATTTTGTTTATCTCTTTTGCTTTTTTGGTTCTTTTCCTTCCCTCCTTCCTTCCTTTCATTCTTCCTTCCTTCATTCCTTCCTTCCTTCCTTCCTTTCTTTCTTTCTTTCTTCTTCCGTTTTTTCATTATTTGCTCTAGTGGTATAATTGCGACAACGACTATGTTATCCTCAATGAAGTTTTGATAATTCACCAAAATCTTCATCATATATGAAATATTCCTTCTTTTTTCTCATTTTTTTTAAAATTTACTTATATACTTATTTACTTATTTATCTTTTTCTTTACATATTTCTTTATCATTTCTTTATTTATTAAGGCATTTATTTATGTATGTAGGTATTAATTTGCATACGTATTCAATTTCTCACTTTTCAGACAGACAGACAGACAGACAGACAGACAGACAGACAGACACAGAGAGAGAGAGAGAGAGAGAGAGAGAGAGAGAGAGAGAGAGAGAGAGTGAGAGAGAGAGAGAATACGAATGCCAATACTTTAATGTGGTTTAGGCTATTAAGGCCCATTCACAAAAAACGGACTGTGGACGAATGGGATGGGGGAACAGGGTAGGGATGAGGGCTGGGGGAAATGCAGTGAGCAGGGAGGCAGATATACGATACTTATGTGGAAACAACGTTGTACAATTGGCCTTTACAAACATTCATCGTGACATGGATCCCACATCGTGGTATTAAACATATTTGTAACTAATCCCTGGACTGTCAATCACACATAGTAATAGTCCACTTCACAACTTTACAACACAACAGTCACGATGGGTCCTAGTGAGGATTTCCTTTCACAACATCTTTGCTCCAGCTAGAAGTGATGTGTTGAAATTGGCCACAACAAACACGGAAGAGATTGACCAAGGTGTTCCCTCTTTCCTCAATAGTTGCCATTATTTGTGTGTGAATGTTTTGTTGACAAGATTCTGTGTGCTGCTGCACATCAGCTTCTGTAGTGAGCTAGGCGCTGTCTGTGCCACATGTGCTTGATGTTCTAACATTAGATTTCTGCTCTGTGTTGGGTAAATGCATCGATTTTGAATCACGTTGGGTTGTAGTATTTTCCTGTTTATAGCCTTCAGTATTTTTTACACTAACAGTCATATTCAAATCTGTTTCTGCTACGCACTTTTTTCTCAGAGTCATGGCACACTATCAGTAACTGTACATTGGCGCCACACAGTTTCATGTTGATTTGCCATTCATTGTTTTGAGTGTCATACAAAGACTGGGAAACAGAAGCAGGCAAACGATGATCATTGTCAGCTACATGTTTATCAGTATAAACAATGTTTTCACTGTCAGCATCAGCACCATAGAACAAACTGGGCAGAGTTGGCAAAAATAAAGCAGATAGAGATGAAAAGGCTGCCTTGCCTAGCCTTGGCTTCTTCTGTGTTTCACAGTGTTATCCTGTTTACCTGGAGGGGGCATTTTCTGCGATACACAGCATGGACGCTGTGGTAGTAACGTGACAGGGAATAATCGGTTATAGTATTGAACCTCAGGACGACGACAATGTGCTTTCCTTTGCCTTCAGTTTTGAACGGGGATAGCGTCATGTTGTGCAGTGCTGAGTTCAGCATACTTTCTAAAGTTGCCGGGAGACTCCTAACAGGCATACGAACAGACTTGTGTAGGAAACAACTGAATATTTCAACTAGCTGCTGCTTAGGGAGGAACAAAAGGGAACTTCAAAAGGCATAAATTTCTCAATGTAGAGTAGGTGTCTATTAGCAGTGGGAGTAAGACATCCGTCTGAAAAGGCACGCCTTCAGACGCCACCCATCCAAAAGCTGCGGGTCGAATCCCGGCCGAGCAAAGAAAAAAATGTGAAGAATGAAAAACAAATGTGAAGAACAGTTAATTAGTTAGTTAGTTAAGTAGTAAGTAAGGTATTTAGTCAGTCAGTTAGTTAAGTAGGTAGTTAGCTATTTAACTAATTAGTTAGTTAATGAGAATAAGTTTTATCTCTTTTTTCTTTTTTTGGCTTCTACCAGACTACAAGTAGTAAAGAGTCTCTTTCTATCTGTCTCTACCTTTGTAATTGTCTTTTAAGAAAAATGTCCACACAAAAAAATGTGTATATACATACATATATAATAAAATAAAATAAAATAAAATAAATGAATAGAGTACAAAAACCAAACAAATGGAAATAGGAAGACAAAGAAAGAAATGTGCCATGAAGACGTTATGAGAAGATGATTATAAAATTCAGAATAAAAGAACTAAATAACTAACTAATTAAGTAATTAATCAATTCTTTTTTCACTTACCCACCGCGCAGACTTCAGGGATTTGTTTTCCATTTTGTTTATCTCTTTTGCTTTTTTGGTTCTTTTCCTTCCCTCCTTCCTTCCTTTCATTCTTCCTTCCTTCATTCCTTCCTTCCTTCCTTCCTTTCTTTCTTTCTTTCTTCTTCCGTTTTTTCATTATTTGCTCTAGTGGTATAATTGCGACAACGACTATGTTATCCTCAATGAAGTTTTGATAATTCACAAAATCTTCATCATATATGAAATATTCCTTCTTTTTTCTCATTTTTTTAAAAATTTACTTATATACTTATTTACTTATTTATCTTTTTCTTTATATATTTCTTTATCATTTCTTTATTTATTAAGGCATTTATTTATGTATGTAGGTATTAATTTGCATACGTATTCAATTTCTCACTTTTCAGACAGACAGACAGACAGACAGACAGACAGACAGACACAGAGAGAGAGAGAGAGAGAGAGAGAGAGAGAGAGAGAGAGAGAGAGAGAGAGAGTGAGAGAGAGAGGAGAATACGAATGCCAATACTTTAATGTGGTTTAGGCTATTAAGGCCCATTCACAAAAAACGGACTGTGGACGAATGGGATGGGGGAACAGGGTAGGGATGAGGGCTGGGGGAAATGCAGTGAGCAGGGAGGCAGATATACGATACTTATGTGGAAACAACGTTGTACAATTGGCCTTTACAAACATTCATCGTGACATGGATCCCACATCGTGGTATTAAACATATTTGTAACTAATCCCTGGACTGTCAATCACACATAGTAATAGTCCACTTCACAACTTTACAACACAACAGTCACGATGGGTCCTAGTGAGGATTTCCTTTCACAACATCTTTGCTCCAGCTAGAAGTGATGTGTTGAAATTGGCCACAACAAACACGGAAGAGATTGACCAAGGTGTTCCCTCTTTCCTCAATAGTTGCCATTATTTGTGTGTGAATGTTTTTTTGACAAGATTCTGTGTGCTGCTGCACATCAGCTTCTGTAGTGAGCTAGGCGTGTCTGTGCCACATGTGCTTGATGTTCTAACATTAGATTTCTGCTCTGTGTTGGGTAAATGCATCGATTTGAATCACGTTGGGTTGTAGTATTTTCCTGTTTATAGCCTTCAGTATTTTTTACACTAACAGTCATATGCAAATCTGTTTCTGCTACGCACTTTTTTCTCAGAGTCATGGCACACTATCAGTAACTGTACATTGGCGCCACACAGTTTCATGTTGATTTGCCATTCATTGTTTTGAGTGTCATACAAAGACTGGGAAACAGAAAGCAGGCAAACGATGATCATTGTCAGTTACATGTTTATCAGTATAAACAATGTTTTCACTGTCAGCATCAGCACCATAGAACAAACTGGGCAGAGTTGGCAAAAATAAAGCAGATAGAGATGAAAAGGCTGCCTTGCCTAGCCTTGGCTTCTTCTGTGTTTCACAGTGTTATCCTGTTTACTGGGGGGGGAATTTTCTGCGATAAACAGCATGGACGCTGTGGTAGAAGTGACGGGAATAATCGGTTATAGTATTGAACTCAGGACGACGACAATGTGCTTTCCTTTGCCTTCAGTTTTGAATGGGGATAGCGTCATGTTCTGTAGTGCTGAGTTCAGCATACTTTTAAAGTTGCCGGGAGACTCCTAACAGGCATACGAACAGATTGTGTAGGAAACAACTGAATATTTCAACTAGCTGCTGCTTGGGGGAACAAAAGGGAACTTCAAAAGGCATAAATTTCTCAATGTAGAGTAGGGGTCTATTGCAGTGGGGTAAGACATCCGTCTGAAAAGGCACGCCTTCAGACCCACCCATCCAAAAAGCTGGGGGTTTCGAACCCCGGCCGAGCAAAAAAAAAAAATGTGAAGAAGAAAAACAATGTGAAGAAAAGTTAATTAGTTAGTTAGTTAGTTAAGTGTAAGTAAGGTAGTTAATCAGTCGGTTAGTTAAGTAGGTAGTTAGCTATTTAATTAGTTAGTTAGTTAATGAGAAAACGTTTATCTCTTTTTTCTTTTTTTTTTGGTATACCAGACTATAAGTAGTAAAGAGTCTCTTTCTATCTGTCCCACCTTTGTAATTGTCTTTTAAGAAAAAAGTCAAAAAAATTGTGTGTATTTCATACTATATATAAAAAAAATAAAATAAAATAAAATAAATAAATGATAGATACAAAAAAACCAAGAAGAGATGGAAATAGGAAGAAAAGAAAGAAATGTGCCATGAAGCGTTATGAGAAGATGATTAAAAATTCAGAATATAGAACTAACTAACTAATTAATTAAGTAATTAAATCAATTCTTTTTTTCACTTACCCCGTGCAGACTTCAGGGATTTGTTTTCCATTTTGTTTATCTCTTTTGCTTTTTTGGTTCTTTTCCTTCCCTCTTCCTTCCTTTCTTCTTCTTCCTTCAGCCTTCCTTCCTTCCTTCCTTCTTCTTTCTTTCTGTCTTTTTCCTTTTTTCATTATTTGCTCTAGTGGTATAATTGCGAAAAACGTCTATGTTATACTCAATGAAGTTTTCTAATTCCAAAATCTTCATTATATGAATTTCCTTCTTTTTTCCATTTTTTTTTTACTTATTTTAAATTATTTACTTTTATCTTTTTCTTTACACTTTCTTTATCATTTCTTTATTTTTAAGGCATTTATTTATGTATGTAGGTATAAATTTGCATACGTATTCAATTTTCACTTTTCAGAATACAGACAGACGGGCAGGCAGACAGAGAAAAGAGAAAGAGAGAGAGAAGAGAGAGAGAGTTAGAGAGAGAGAAAGAGAGAGAGAGAATACGAATGCCAATACTTTAATGTGGTTTAGGCTTTTAAGGGGCCCCTTCAAAAAAACGGACTGTGGACGAATGGGATGGGGGAAAGGGTAGGGTGGGGCGGGGGAAATGCAGTGAGAGGAGGCAGGGTATACGATACTTATGTGGAAACAACGTTTTTACAATTGGCCCTTTCAAACATTCATCGTGAATGGATCCCCCATGTGTATTAAACATATTTGTAATAATCCTGGACTGTCAATCACACTAGTAATAGTCACTTTTACAACTTTACAAAAAACAACAGTCACGAGGGTCCCAGTGAGGATTTCCTTTCCCCAACATCTTTGCTCCAGCTAGAAGTGATGTGTTGAATTGGCCCCAACAAACACGGAGGAGATTGACCAAGGTGTTCCCTTTTTTCCTCAATAGTTGCCATTATTTGTGTGTGAAGTTTTTTTG